>CM031949.1:8186475-8241439 GCA_018749465.1 Paracanthobrama guichenoti | reverse complement strand
AAGAAGACATTATAAAATGTATTATTTATAAACTCATAATTCTGACGGATAAGCTGTGTTGAAGCATTTGACAATACAGATAAATACACGCAACGATACATTTCTGTAGCCAATGTTAACAAGTTTAAGAGTCAGTCTGTCTTTCAAAGTAAACAAATGTTTCTTCATGACATTTGCAGGGACGAGAATGGCTTGACAGCACACAGAATGATGGGTAAGAGTTCAAACCTCTACAAAATATATCAACTGACTGATTCATGGCTGAATTGGTGCTGCTTTTTAAATGCTGCTTGTCAATAAACCACGCAGTTTGATTGATTATTCCAGTTAGATTAGGATGAATGGATAGATAGATAGATAGATAGATAGATAGATAGATAGATAGATAGATAGATAGATAGATAGATAGATAGATAGATAGATGGATGGGGTGTTAGATGTTTAGATTTGTAAAATAAGATAGCAATGTTTTGCATATAGTTTGTACCAATAACACTAGGCGTTTTTAAGGTAGCATAATAATAAATGTTGTAAGCTAGCTTCCATACAGACCATGCAAACATGCACACACACAATCTCTGTTGCTGTTGTGGACCTTGAGTTTCCCGAGGTTCATCAGTAGTGCTCACTGCTGGAACATACCTTATCGTCTGCTGTTTGCTTTGCCACTGTAAAACAGGGTGGTCTACAGAGAGACCAAAACAACCTTCCCTTCAACTGCCTCCGCCTTTGAGTTCTCAATTCTCTCTCTCCTCCTGCCTAGTGAATTTGTTCTCTCTCTGTCTAGCAACCACAATTAAAATCCTCTTCACTTTGAGAAGATGAAAGTCCCAACACCATTGCTGAGTATTTTTCTCCTTAAACTGCAGTGAAAATTTCTCTTTTGAAATCGCTGGTGTTTCTTGAAGTCACAAAACTACCTTATAACCAATCAAATCCAGCGTGCAGGCGAACTAGCATATCATTAACGCTGTATGACAGTCTCTAGAAGACAGTTTATCCTGGTATATTTTTCTATTTGATTTGATATGAAAAATCATGTTACTATAGCATGGGTAGATGATGTATGACCCAGTGTATATTATGATGTTATGATGAACTATGTCTTTCTCCACTGATGTGCATATTCATGAATCCATGTATTTAAATGAAGCAAGGTGTAGAGTTACATTCAAACTATTTTAAGTTATAAATATTTGTATAAGAACTCATCTTTAATGGCAAGGAAATAAAAAAAAGAGGAGACTTTAAGTCACATGTTTCATCATAATTTGTGCTGGATTTTCAAATAAATAACGAAATTTGTTACTATTGTTTACAGTATTTTGCCACTTCGCCCTTTACCTCTATAATTCACTTTATCACCTTTTTAATCTTTCTTCTGTTGTTGTTACATTAAACTTTTGTTATTATTGTTTGTTGTTGTTGTTGGCACCATAGGGTCTGAGAGTCATAGAATTTCAATTCTCTGTATGTATGCTGTCATGTAGCAAAATTAAACAATAAACTGACTTGGCTCAACCAGCAGCTTTGACTAAATAAATTAAGTTTGTCAAGTTTGAAGTGTGCAAGAAGCAATAGGACTAATGTGGATAATCCACAACTTGCTGTGCATTAAGCAGTTTAATAGACACAGAGTTATATTAATAAATATTCTTATGTTTCAAGCTATATAATAGGCGGAGATGGGGAGACCATTTGAGTTTGAAGCTCAAAGTGCATCCATCCATCATAAGCGTACTCCACAGGGCTCCGGAGGTTAATGAGGCGTTTCTGAAGCGTGTTATCTGGCGTCCACTGACCGCTTTCTTCCATAACAACTTCCAAGATTTGTTTAATGCTGTGCATTAAACAATTTTAATGTCACACAATATGAAGGTGTAGGTGAACCATTTCGGACGATTCAAATCGTTTTAATGTACTAAGTGAATGTCATAAGAATATCCTACTTATACCATGGCTATTTGCCAGCATTGACAAGTTAAAGAAAGCTGTTTATTGGTGTTTGCTGAACAATATTTGACCTGAAGGGTAAAAATATGGTTATTTTAATCAGTTATGACTGCTTAGCCTTAGCATTCTGCCCGCTTTCAGTCAGATACAGAGATAAAGTAGTGCCATAAGATCACATTTATTTTGAATGAATGAACGAATTTATAGCATTAATTTCAATTATAGAGAGAGGGAGAGAGAGAGAGAGAGGAGAGAGAGAGAGAGAGAGATAGAGAGATGCATGTGAGAATTACCTTCATCTGTGCAGCATCGTCTCTACTACTAGCAAAGCTACCCAACTTTTGAAAAGTTTCAGAAACAACAATGTTAGCGCCCTCATTGCTGAGAAGTATATCATAGAGATTCAGTAGTGAAGCCTCTTTTATTAATAAAAGTCATATGGGGGCGCTAGTACCAAGTATCTGTGCGTGTTTGAGTTTAGTGCGTAAAGTAGCGATCTCCAGTCTCTGTGTGCTTGAATGATTATAAAGTGAAATATCTGAAGCATTTAAAAAGTCATAACTGGCACGACGATGCAACATAACCTTCAGTTGACCGCAGGAAGGTGGTCAGGCAGACACTAGAATATTTTACTTTATAAAGTTTTTAATGTGGATATTTTTCTTACAAAACTTGCTTCAGAAGGCGTTCATGATTAATCCCTCCGGAGCCCTGTGGAGTACGTTTATGATGGATGGATGCACTTTTTGAGCTTCAAACTCACCGGACCCCGTCACTGCCATTATAAAAGCTGGAAACATCAGGATATTTATTAATATAACTCTGATTGTGTTCATCAGAAAAGGAGTAAACCATGGGAAATTTTCAATTCTTCAAGTAATACTTTCAACGGTTTTAATGCACACCTTCCAGCCAATTAGAATAGAGTATTCAGATCCACTTCACTGAATGATTTTAGCGTTTGACAGAGTCCTGCAGTCTACAACTCGCCTGGATGCCAGCGAGACTTAGCCTCGCCGCCACAACATTTGGAGGTGTCTATAGCGTTCGGTCTCGACTTCTGATCTGTTGTGGAACAACTATGCTCAACCAGAGCTGTTCTTGACCAATCAAATTGTCAGGAAATGGGCTTTATATGATATGATGGGACAGATGATCAACAGTAATATAATCATTCACGTCACCAAAGAGCGCTTGGGTTGAATTTGTTTAAACTGAGAACTTGTTTGTATATGCATTACCACCTTTACTATTTCTCTCAAAAATTATGATCATGTTGGTAAGTACTCTGTGTATCCCCAAAATCTTTTCCAACACCAGCAAAGATTGTTTACACTATCTTCTTCTTCTTCTACTTTTCCAACATGCGTGCAAGCAGAGTTCTCTGTCAACTATGCAGCGCTCAACATACGCCACTTTACTTCCTGCACTCAATTGGCTAGACCTACAACCAATCAGAGCAGAGGTATATTAGCCCCAATATCACAGCCCAGTGGAGCAGTATCAGAGTATAGACCAGCGTCAGGCTAGCCTACAACAACAAATGAACTAAAATTCACAAAGATACTAAGCAAATAAATATAACAACCAACAGGTAAAAAACGACTATTTCCATGTTTTCCCTACAGTTACATTTTCATTATCTATGGAAAGCATGCTATCGTTCTCACTCTCTCTCTTCCATACAATGCACACACTAGAGACACAGACTGAAACATTCCTTAAGAAAAATTTACATCCAACGAATCCAAAGCGAATCAATATTGAATCAAATTGAGGCAAGAGCTTGTGAATCAGAATCGATTTGTGAAATATGTCAACATCCATCCCCTAGTAGACAAGCTATATACACTGTAGCCAAGTATATATATATATATATATATATATATATATATATATATATATATATATATATATATATATATATATATATATATATATATATAGCTATATACTGTGGACTTAAATCTGAAATTGCACTATTGTTATTATTGTTTGCACTATTTGCCATCGCACTTTACCTCCATAATTCACCTTATCCATCTTTTTTTAAATCTTTCTTCTGTTGTTGTTACTGTTAAACTTTTGTTGTTATTGTTTTGTTGTTGTTAGGCACCCTAGGGTCTGAGAGTCATAAATTTCAATTCTCTGCATGTATGTACTGTATGTATAGCAGAATTATTGATAAAGCCAGGCTTTGACTTTGAGTTGACTAGAGTAGTATGTTAGTATGCTATTCCCAAACTTACCCCAATTATTGGTGTGTGTGTGTGTGTGTGTGTGTGTGTGTGTGTGTGTGTGTGTGTGTGTGTGTGTTTGCTGGTGCATGTTGACCACACATGCACAGTGGAGAGGATGCGGTGGAGATCTGTGAAAAAGTTGTGGATGCTGCTGCCCATTGGACATCAGTGAATTATTCAAAGAATCTAGCAAAGAGGCTTTTAAAGGACTCTACAGATTAAACCATGAAAAGGAATATAGCTGTTATGTCACCACAGAGTACTGGCTCTGTTAGTGAACTGTCTTGCTGTCTACTGCCTTCATACTGCCTTCTATGACAGCATTCTTACTGAAACAGAACCTCAGAAAATGACTGATTTGAACTCTAATATGCATACAATTTTGCATACATATTGGGAAAAGTAATCCCATTTTAATTTGTTTTTGAATAGTTTTTGCCATTGAATGAATTATACATCTTAGATGGATTTTTTTTTTTTTCTGCATCACAGTATGGGAATGCTTTATGCATTGAGAAATACGATGTTGCCTCAGAATTTGGCCTTAAAAAGCTATCTTAAAAGGCAGCATAATCAATATGATGACTCAAAATGCTGCCTATGTAGGCAGCTTTGGATCAGAGCCATTATGGTACATATATGGATCTTGCAATTTGCAGTGATTAAGGAAAAGAAACTTCACTGCATTTGCTTGGAAATTATAGAAAGGATGCTAACGAAAATGATATTGCGCAACTGATTGATTTAGGGCTAAACTGTTAGAAAAGGTATAAAAGTTTGACAGAAGTGGAAATGACCTTCTAATCGGGCCAAGAGCAGTCCGCTGTGAATAATAAGCCTATATCTGCTGCACACAATGTGTTCCCTTGTGCCTGCCAGGGTGTTTGTGTATGTTTACTGTGTGTGTTTGCATATGTGTGCGTTTGATGATGTGTGTTTCGCCAGGGGCAAAGGTGCAAATGGAAAAAATAGTCAGATTAAGCATGTGTTTTTTTTTTTATTAATAATTTTTTTTTATATGGTTGTGAAAATGAGGATGATGGAAATGTGAGGATATTTTGAGCTAAAAATGGCCCTCATAACTGAATAATTTCCTACAGGCATGCAGTGACAGATAACATATGACTCGTAAGCCCTAGGACGCCAAATGAGGTGCTGGTGAAGAACACAGCATTCTGATTGGCTGACCAGTACGTGCCGCCAGACTGCTTGAATAGTTGTGAGAGTCACATGATCAGTGGCAATCAGTTCGTGGATGGACACACCACCAGATGTATTGTTGATATGGCATCCAATCAGAAAATGACTGGTAATCTTTTATTTGTAAAGGAATTCTAAGCACTGGAGAAAAGAGTTACACTACAGTTCAAAAAGTTTGAGGTCAGTAAGATGTTTTTTTTTTTTTTTTTTTTTAAATAAATTAATTGTCAGCAAGGATGCAATAAGTTGATAAGTTAATTAAAAATACTTATTTTTAAATGAATGCTGTTCTTTTGAACTTTATATTGATCAAATAATTATGAAAATATGTATCAAGGTTAACACAAAAATATTAAGCGGCACAACATTTTCAACATTGATAATAATAAGAAATGTTTCTTAAGCAGCAAATCAGCATATTAGAATGATTTCAGGATCATGTGACACTTAAGACTGGAGTAATGATGCTGAAAATTCAGCTTTGCCTCACAGGAATAAATTGCACTTTAAAAATATATTCAAATAGAAAACACTTATTTCAATTTGCAATAATATTTCATAACATTACTGTTTTTGCTGAATGCAACCTTGGTGAACATAAGAGACTTCTTTCAAAAACATTTATTTAATTCTCACTGTCCCTGAACTTTTGAATGTAGTTTAAAGGTTGTGAGAAATCTGTGCTTGCGAAATAAGGCAGGTTGAAGAAACACATAAGCCTGAATAAGACTATCAAGCATCAACAAGCTAAGTCAAATGCTGTCATCATAGTCAAGTCTCTATTGGAGTATCAGCCTTTGCCAAGTCATAGTCATACACACTTAAAATTCTGACCCAAATCGGACTCAAATTCATGTGCAATAGTATTTTATATGATCCAAACAGAAGCGTTAGTCGTCAGCACATCTGTCCCGGAGCGAATGACAGCTCCAGTGCATCTCTCAGCGGATGGACACTGATTCCATAGCTGTTGTTCGTGGACCTTTTCTTTGGTTTGTGATTACTCAGCAGTGATTCACAGGGAGAATTCAAATGCCAGCACTGCTCCACGGTGGCCTCCGCACGCAGTTGTCTCGGCCCTGAGTCAGAGTGGATCAGCTGGCTGCCGAACAGAAGTCATGCTCTTATTGAGAAGAAACTATATTTTGTCTATCTACACGTTATACGCTGGGAGTGGGCGATTAATCAAATAAACTTTCCATTTTGTAATGCTCTTATTGGTTTTGCCCCTGCCTAAATGTTTAGAAGTTTTCAGTAGGTTATGTACGACAACAACATAGTTGAACTTATTTAATTTGATCAATTTATTTTGATATTTGTATTAAATATTATTTATTTTTATTTATTATATATTATTGATTATCTATTATTTCTTACCTTTTATTTGATTTATTTCTCATTGTACATTTGATTTTGTTTTTGTTATATTGTATTTAGTTCAAGGAAATACACTGTGCCAAAAATACTTTTTCTTTCTCAAGTTGATGAATTGTTACATTATCGACCAAAATGATGATGATGATGATTTTTTTTTCATAATCGAGCAGCCTTATTATACACATATATTATATATATTTTCATTATATTCATTAAATTACTTTCATATACATTTCTGTGGGTATCTGTCTGTAAAAGCCAATTTTAAAAATGGTTGACTTTAAGTTTTAATAATTTCATTCTCTTTGTTTTAATTACACTTCCTTAAATGTAATTTGACGGTCTACATAATAATCAATAACTTAAATTATGCTCAAATTCATTCATTTAACTGTAAATTAAAAGGAATTCTGGCATAAAAGCATTATATGTATACAGTTGTGTGTGTGTGTGTGTGTGTGTGTGTGTGTGTATATATATATATATATATATATATATATATATATATATATATATATATATAATATATATCACACACACTGAACAGGCATACCATTATGACCACCTTTATTGTGTTGGTCCCCCTTTTGCTGCCAAAACAGCCCTGACCCGTCGAGGCATGGACTCCACAAGACCCCTGAAGGTGTGCTGTGGAATCTGGCACCAAGACGTTAGCAGCAGATCCTTTAAGTCCTGTAAGTTGTGAGGTGGGGCCTCCATGGTTCGGACTTGTTTGTTCAGCACATCCCACAGATGCTTGATTGGATTGAGATCTGGGGAATTTGGAGGCCAAGTCAACACCTCAAACTTGTTGTTGTGCTCCTCAAACCATTTCTGAACCATTTTTGCTTTGTGGCAGGATGCATTATATCCTGCTGAAAGAGACTACAGCCACTAGGGAATACGCTTCCATGAAAGGGGTGTACATGGTCTGCAACAATGCTTAGGTAGGTGGTACGTGTCAAAGTAACATCCACATAGATGGCAGGACCTGTAAGGTTTCCCAGCAGAACATTGCCCAAAGCATCACTCTGCCTCCGCCGGCTTGACTTCTTCCCATAGTGCATCCTGGTCCCATGTGTTCCCCAGGTAAGCAACGCACATGCACCCGGCCATCCACGTGATGTAAAAGAAAAGGTGATTCATCAGACCAGGCCACCTTCTTCCATTGCCCGTGGTCCAGTTCTGATGCTCACGTGCCCACTGTTGCCGATTTTCCAGCGGTGGACGGGTCAACATGGGTACCCTGGCTGGTCAGTGGCTATGCAGCCCCATATGCAACAAAATGCGATGCACTGTGTATTCTGACACCTTTCTATCAGAACCAGCATTAACTTCTTGAGCAATTTGAGCTTCGTAGCTCGCCTGTTTGATCGGACAGCCTTCGCCCCCATGTGCATCAATGAGCCCATGACCCTGTCACTGGTTCACCGCTGTTCCTTCCTTGGACCACTTTTTGATAGATACTGACCACTGCAGACTGGGAACACCCCACAAGAGCTGCAGTTTTGGAGATGCTCTGACCCAGTCGCCTAGCCATCACAATTTGGCCCTTGTCAAACTCTCTCTCAAATCCTTAAGCTTGCCCATTTTTCCTGCTTCTAACACATCAACTTTGAGGACAAAATGTTCACTTGATGCGTGCAATATATCCCACTAACAAGTGCCGTGATGAAGAGATAATCAGTGTTATTCTCTTCACTTGTCATAATGTTATGCCTGATTATATATATATATATATATATATATATATATATATATATATATATATATATATATATATATATATATATATATATATATTCAGATACAAAAGCCTCTAAACTGTCTGATGTTTTTCTTTAAAATAAGCATTTTTGTCAGGCTCCTATGTATAGGTTTCTACCTAAGTACCGGTACTTTGAATGGGCAGAGGCTGGGATTTAGTGGGTTTGAAGAGAAAGTATTTTATGAACTTATACTATATGCGTGAAAGCATTCACTCAGTATCGTTATCTCATTTTTGACCGAAGTGGCTTTTTAGAGGCTTTTGCATCTGAACTCTTCATATATACTAATTCAAATTCAGTATAGAGATTTGCACATAATATATTTAATGTTATGTGCAAATCTCTATACTTTTGTTGTTCAGTCCTTGTTTCACAAGTTACATAAGTGTTATATATTTCAGCACAAGATTTCTCAAGTGGCTTCAGTTTCATACTGAAATTTAATGGATATGTGGATGGACTCCTGTTGAATGGCTGCCCATTCATTTAGAAATCTCTAGCTATATCTTTTGTTTCCACATTTTTGAGTTGGCTTTTCTGTTGTTGTGAGTGTGTGCTCAGCACAGGGGCTTCATTGCCTGAGACTGTGTTCTAATAGAGACGCAGTAATGAAGTTAGATAAATGCCAAGAAATGATGCTTAGCTCCAGGTGAGGCTTTAATGTGGTCATAATTGGACTACTTTTATCACTCTGGACTATATACATATCCTCAAGCATTATGATTTTATAACATTTGCATGAAACTAAATTGAAGCATCTTCAATGACATGAAGCTTCATAAAATGCAACTGTCCTGAATTGCCTAATTTTGAAGACCAAAGTGACTTGTGTAGGTTGGAGGTGTTCTCTGCATCTCTTTATTAAATTCTCAGTTTGGGTGTATGCCAGCATGATGAGAGCTGCAGAACATCATTAAATGAATCAACATAAAATGATTTTACATTTGTAATGTTAAAAGTGGACCAGACAGTTTCTGTGCAGAAATGTACATAAGCCATGAACAAATGACACATCCAATGCAAAGGATGACGGTGCACTTTCGTTTAGAAGGCTATGCTGTCTGGATGAAGGTTTGTTAAAAATCTCCTCATGTAGTTCTGACTAAAATTCTAGCTGTGATTTTATGATCATATATGAATGAAAACCTAGTTCTATATGAGTCATTCCAACTGTTCAGTACGTTTTCATGTCCCCATTGCATTTTAATGCATTAGATAAAGTATGAATTTTTCAAGCCATTTTTGACCCTTTTTGCCAATTTGTTTTCTTTTTTTTTTTTTTTGTTGTTCTCAGGATAAGTAAACAACTGATAATTAGAAGTATTCCAAGCATTTATTTATTTATTTTATTTAAGTGCTCATAACATTTTCTTATAAATATTTAATTGTTAATGATTGTGACTTTCATGTCAGTTTTGTCACATTTATACTTACATAAAAGTAAAGATATCTGTCTGTACACTCATTGCAGTTAAAAGAATTACACAGAATTTTTATTTAAGTCTGCTTCCTTAAATTCAAATGCAGTTCTGCTGTAATGTTTACATACTGTTGTTTAAAGGGGTCATGAATTGAGAAATCAACTTTCCCTTGAGCTTTTGATTTATAAAAGGTCATGTAATATAAGAATATCCTGTAAGTTTCAGAGTAAAAATTCCTTGTTAGTCAACTAAAAGCTTTTATTGACACCAGGCCTAGCAAACGAGAGATCTCAGAATGTGTCAAGCTGTGACGTCATCGTGTGGTGAAACACCGCCTTAACCAAGAAGAAGAACGCCTGATTCTGCAGCTCCGCCCATCGACTTGTACCTGACATGACAGGCCTACATAGAGCTAAACCGGATCAAACTTCTAAGCAATAAACATGCCGCGCATAAGCTTCATTCGGATTCCAATATTATGAATACATGGATGAACTTTATTTTTAATGACTATCCAGCTCACGTAGGGAAGACACTGCACGTTTGTTCCTTCATTTCTGATCATGGATTCATTTGTAAACGAGACTGGATTTGCAGAAAGGATGAGATTACATGAATGAATGAATGAATGAAGCAACACACTAATGTGAGTAAAAATGTGTTTTATATGTGATAGTATTGCATTTGTTACAGATTGTTTGATATATATTCATTATGTGTACATGTCTAACTGAACATACCTTAGCACGCTGTCAAAGGCTGAAGAATCCTTTATTGTGGTGGTGTGGACCAGGCCTGGACTTTACATTGTGTTGTTTTTTTATGCTGCTGTCGTCCGTGAGGGGCTGCTACATTACTTTCATTATGTTGTTTGTTTATGATTAAAGTTACGTTGAACATTCACCGGTTCCCACCTCCTCCTTCCCTGAGCCTTAACTTTGCTACATCAAGTTTTTACCTCTCAGCTGCAGATGACTTCAACTTGTCAAAATCATTACCATTGTCTATAATTGTAGACAGGGTTAGCGTAGCATTAAAATATTGACTTTAATAGAACTAATTTGCTACAGCTTTCTGTTAGATCCTGCTTTCAGCTGTAATTTTGCAACTCTATGTCCTTGATACCAGCTCGCTTATTCAAGCTGTTAGTCATGCTAAGGTAACTCACCTGTCTGTTGTTTTGTGTGCGGTATCTGGGCCAATTCAGAAGCAATTTAGTGTTCAGAGAGTTTTTACATCACAGAAAGACTTGATTATCCGTGCCCACATGGTTTATTATTATCATTTCACGCTGGGTGTTTTGCCGAATGGTTATGATAATTGGTGCACCGTGTGGCGGGTGAAGAATGACGTTGATTTGAGAGTTTATTACAATTATTCATTTCTGAGACTAGAGAAATGTCCTCTTCAAGATTCAGAGATATGATATTGGGTGTTTTATCATGATAATACTATATAATTTGCAGTGGGCTGAACTGGTCTCATGGCTCAGTGTAATAGAAGCTTGTGCTGCAGATACAATAGGAGAGGCGTGATCCGTAGCCATGGTATAGCATAGTACGGATCTGGGTACCAGAAAATATATGTTTGTTTTTTTCTTTTTTGTGTGTGGTATGCCATATTAGTCAGCCATACTGTATTACGAAAAGGTGTTCATAGCTTTCCACGTTAGGGGGTTTAACAGTGAATTGCATTATTATGTTTATGCAATATATTGTCTAGTTTTGGTGAGCCAGTGGGAATACAGCCTCAGTTTCCTGTTCTTAGCTGACAGGAGTGACATCAGTGTGGTTTTCTGCTGCTGTAGCCCATCTGCTTCAATGTTTGATGTGTTGTGCATTCAGAGATGCTCTTCTGAATACTTTGATTGTAACGATTTATATGAGTTACTATTGCCTTTCTATCAGTTCGAACCAGTATGGCCATTCTCCTCTGACCTCGGGCATCAACAAGGCATTTTTGCCCACACAAGTCTGCACACGATGCATCCTGGATATCAAGAACACATGTGGGGACTTTCATGCATTCTCTGTACTTGCATTCTTGATTATTTGATGGTTAATGAAGACGTGGTACGAGAACAGAAGGGCGGGTAACACTTTACAATATGGGTGCACTCATATGCATTAAATAATGCTTAAGAAGTATAACAAATTGCGCTATTGACTTTAGACAGGATTCAGAAATGGTGCAGTCTATTTCAGTTGGCTCAAAATAGCAACGTGCCAACAATGCACCTGAACAAACCTCGTTTTCAGACCAGCACGCCCATGGGCACACAAATGGGCGCAAATGCATTTGATATTTAAACAACATGGTGCAGGACATGAAAATGATAACTGTGTCGGGCTGAAACTAGCAAAAAACACTTGCCAAATGTATTATAGGGCCCATTATTTTAACTAATAATGTAAATTCATATGTTAATTACCACAATAGTCAAAGCTATGTACTTCATCTTACAGTTGTTTGCTTTAATTAATCATTAGCTAATGATTTGCAAAGGTATCATTGTTATTTTTACTTGTTGAGCACATGACTATTAACTAATTGTTAAAGGGGTACTTCAGCTGTGGGAAGATGAATGTGTATTTAAATTGGGTCATTTATGTAGTAGAAATGTGAAATTATTTTTGAATTTGGTGTCTTTTAGACTGAGAAAAGCCAGAAAATGTGTTTTTGGCTTGTGTGGATGAAAGACAACAACTCCCAGAATGCACTTGCTTCGCTGCATTCCCAAAGCCACTGCTACTGGTTCACTGGATCACTTGCCCACCGCGGCACCGCCCCTACAGTTGTGTTCATTTTCATAATAATAAAATCATTTAGTTCAGTTAGAGAACACACTACAATTAAAAACTGAACGTGTCTGTTCAATATAATGTAAGTGAGCCGAGTGAGTGTCACAGCACAAATGCAACAGGAGTCAGATTACATTCATCACGAGAGCGAAGAGCTGAGGTAAGTGTGGGCGTGGCGTTTTCAGATCATGTCTATGGAAGCTTAACTTTCATAGGAATTCAATTGAAAAGTTGAAACACTCACTTTGCTCTGCACCGCTCCGTTTACATGAATGCCCGCAGCTGCCCGAGCCGAGCACTGTGAGTGAGATCCGACCCCCATGGGCGGGTTGATAACATGTGGAACTAGCTCCTACTACTGGCTGTAGTCTTTAGCCTCTGGCCAAAAAATCCTCCGATGACACAAATGACGATATTTGCGTCATCAGAGAATTCTAGAAGCACGATCATTCAAATATACTACCGGATTTCTACTGATACATAGCTTAATGCTAATCGCTGAAGTATCCCTTTAAGTAATATGTCATTGTGGTTATGGGTTTTGAATTAGTTTAGAATTCGTTAGTTAACAGTCGTGCTGTTATCAATCACGTAGTTGCGGTAATCACGACATGGCTTGAATGCACCGTATATGTATATATTTAAACATTTAAATTTTACCTGTGATGGTAAACCACCATTTTCAGCATGCATCACTCATGTCTACTAAGAAAATTATGTTGCAAAAAAGTGTTTCTTAAGAAATCATTTTAATGTTCTCATTTGGTACTCCAGAAAGCTTTTAATCATTAGCACAGCTGAAAAGGTTGTTCTGCTTAATGTAGTGTGGAAACGGCAGCACAGGGTCGTTTTTCAGTTGCTGAAGTATTGAGTACACTTGTACACTTTAAACTCAAATTTAGTTTTTTTGTTTTAAAAAAAAAAGGCAAATTTCTCTACAATCTCATTAGACTATTGTTGTTTTGAGAGATGAAGGCTATTGCACGCAGTTCTGTTTTAGTAGAAGAAAGCAGAAAGTGCAAATTATCAGTGCAAAAACAGCTTCACATTGTGTTACCTAAAACAGCAATGCTAATATTACAAAACAGATATTTATGACTGCAATGGGCAAGAATATCTGTGAGCTCTGGCAGAGAGCAAAATCATCAGTGAATAACATCTTGCATCTTATTTTGATCTGTTTCACACACAAAGATTTGTGTATGTTCGGAAGAATCGGAAAATAGACAGAGCAAATAGTCAAATAGGCTATTTTTTTTTACTGTGCTTTTTGTCCTGTTTGATACTGTAGTCTAACATCTCATTTCATTTTTCATAGAAAATTTGTAAACTATTCATGGTTTAAACAACATAAGGGTGACTAAATTATAATGAACTATCCCATTAAGTTGAAGCTTGTCTGCCACTTTTCTGAGTTTCACCTCTGTTTGAATACAAACTCTAGGATTTTTAATGAAGTCTCTCCAAAGGAAATCCTTCTCTGCTTTAACTGCACATAAAATGCATTAATATTTATTACACTTATTGTTTTAAAACTGACCTGTTTGAGAGCCTCTGCTGGCAACATCTCACTGTTATATTGTTAAATGCTTGGTGCATTGATTCCTTATAAGTTTCAAATGTATTCCATTTTTTTTCCATTCCGCTCTCATTCTATAAGGTTGTTCGGTGGATGTTGGTAGAAGCAGCTGGCTCTATATCTGTAGGTTTACTAGTCTTTAGGCTCTGGAGGGCCCCACGTAAGGAGCACAGACATGCAGACAGCTAGAGGACACATAAGAAGCAGACAGGCATAGGATGGTCACCTCGGATGTATTTGTGTTTCTGGACTCAGCCGTCACAGTCGCTCAATCATCATGCTGCTAGACACATGCACTCAAATACATGCATTCCCAGTGGCCACCATGCCAATAATAAAACCATAAAATGGTGACAGCAAAAATTTGTTATGCAGTTGAAATGTTGGTGTACTTTTTTTCCACAGTATATACATGGTGTGAATTTAAAAAATGTGACACAAAGGCAAAGCAGAAAATTATACAGCTAAAGAGTAGTGTAAACAACGTAACTGATAAAAGTAACACTTTCTCAGTCTAAACACTAAATTGATTGGCTGGCGTTATGCAACTTTATCTGTCTTTATGGAAACCATCATGTTTAAAAGTGATGTTGAATACCTTTTCCAGGTTAATGGCATTAAATCTTTGAAAGATCCAGAGCTTTGTTTGAGGCACTTAGCAGTAAGTAAACTATTGCTTTTCTGAGCAGAACTGTCTATTCTGCTTTGTTTATCTGTTAAATGGACAGAAATTCTGATAGCCGAGACTATACGACAAAGTGTGTGTTTTTGTGACATATCAGGACACAAATGTGTATAATGACATGGGTATTACAAGGAGAGGGTGACTTAAGGACATTACCCATGTCCCCATTTTTCAAAAGGCTTATAAATCATACAGAATGAGTTTTTTGGGAGAAAGTAAAATGTGCAGTTTCCTGTGATGGATAGGTTTAGGGGTAGGGGTAGTGTAGGGGATAGAAAATACGGTTTGTAACAGTATAAAACCATTACGCTTATGGAATGTCCCACAATTCACAAAAACAAACGTGTGTGTGTGTGTGTGTGTGTGTGTGTGTGTGTGCATTAGGGCATCCAAAATACACGCTTGTGTTTACATAATGTATGTGTGTGTACTGTGTGTAATTATAATGTATATTTGAACACACACACATACATTTATGTATTTAAGAAATATTTGGCAAGTATATACTGTATATATACATTTAAATGATATATAAATATTTTATATATAAATATAAAGAAAAAATCTTAAATGTATGCATCCATGTAAATGTATTTATAATTACACAATAATTATACAAACTTTTAATTTGGATGCGATTTAATCATTTGACTGCACTATACACCGATCAGGCATAACATTATGACCTAATATTCCTAATATTGTGTTGGTCCCACTTTTGCTGCCAAAACAGCCCTGACCTGTCAAGACATGGACTCCACTAGAACCCTGAAGGTGTGCTGTGGTATCTGGCACCAAGACGTTAGCAGCAGATCCTTTAAGTCCTGTAAGTTCCGAGGTGGGGCCTCCATGAATTGGACTTGTTTGTTCAGCACATCCCACAGATGCTCGATTGGATTGAGATCTGGGGAATTTGGAGGCCAAGTCAACACCTCAAACTTGTTGTTGTGCTCCTCAAACCATTTCTGAACCATTTTTGCTTTGTGGCATTATCCTGCTGAAAGAGACCACAGCCACTAGGGAATACTGTTTCAATGAAAGGGTGTGCATGGTCTGCAACAATGCTTAGTTAGGTGGTACGTGTCAAAATAACATCCACATGGATGGCAGGACCCAAGGTTTCCCAGCAGAACATTGCCCAAAGCATCACACTGCCTCTGCCGACTTGCCTTATGTTATGTTATGCCTGATCGGTGTATATATGTATGTGTATGCTTCTGTTCACCAGTGTAGCATTTAATTTAAATAAATAATTTATTTATCAGCATTACATTTTACCTGTGATATTAAAGCTCAAATTTCTCCTGTCGATTATTCTGTCGGATGGACATACATTCTGATAGCTGACACTATAGACATTTTCTGCATTTTTTCCCATGTGTTTTATGTACAACTGCAGCATACGATTGCCTTTCCAGTAATCAACCACTTAGCAACCATCCAGAACACTTTAGCAACCTCACAGCAACATTCTAACAACCACTAAAACACCTTTGATGCTCTGGCATCTTGGCGGTGAGCTTTGCACAGCACAGGCGAACACCATTCACATTTTCTACAGACAATTTAACATCTAGTGGTCACACTCTCACACCCTCGGGGAGATTGTTTTTGGTTTTGCTGAAGCTTATGAGACAGATGTGGGCTCATGTGTTCACTAAACGGTCTGTCAACGCACGCTTTAGAAATGTTCACGGTGCTCGTGAGGGAGCAGATGTGACTTAAAGCCCTGAAAACACTGATTTTTCAGCAGTCACTGTGACCGGTGGGATAGGTTGGGATATCGGTGACAACCATCTTTACGTCACATACCGAGTTGCCCGTCTCTGAGATGTGCTTTGTTTTGAGTCATTCCTTCAGCTGCAGCTGTGATAAACGAGCGGTATCTTCCTCTCAACAGCCATTCGAGCCAACTAAGAAATGGCATTTGTACACATTCCAGTCTGTCTCATTCAATTCGAATCAGTTGAAAGGATGTGTCCTCAAATTCAAAATGCAATGCATCATCACGACATCTCTTAAACTGCTCGTGACAGGCTCAGATTCTCTGAATACAGCATTGCTGGTGATATTTCCTCAATTTACAGGAACGTCCCGCTTCATCTGTTATAATTGAGCCACTAGCCATTATATGAATATGGTGAAATGTCAGAACTGATTGCTTTTCTTAGTATATTTTAAATCAATGGTTTTTAACTGGTCTGTTGTGATTGGGTTCTGACAGCACAGAAAAAAACTAATTCTAAATGCAAACAATAAAATTAAACAATATAATTGTGCATAGATTGACTTATCCAATTATAAAAGGAAGGAGAAAAAGCTCAAAGATGTCACTGATGTCGTCACTAGTACTGCTCTTCCTCTACTTTCCTCGCTTTTAAGCTTCACTGTCGCCATAAGGCATACAGATTGTATAACATATCACCAGATGCCGTAGTCATCCTGTTTTTTTGTTTGTTTGTTTTTTCATTCGTTTTAAAGTATTTTAAATATGAAACTCTACAGTAAATGTTATTTTTATGGAACGAGTAAGTTTAGGGTAAGGTTTAAGTGTTTTAGCTATAATTAATACACTGTCAGGAAAAAAAAGGTACATTGCTGTCACTGGGGCAGTACCCTAAGGTACAAAACCAAAAAGGTACTAATATGTACCTTTAAGGTACTAATACGCACTCTTAAAGTACTAATATGTACCATTTAGGGGTGAGTAAGGTACAAAGATGTACCTTTTCACTTTTGTACCTTAGGGTACCGTCCCAGTGACAGCACTGTACCTTTTTTTCTGAGAGCGTATGAGTCTGTATTAATTTGATTGTATAATTTATTTGATGTTTTACTACTAGCTAGGGATATGAGGAGACACTTAGCTCACAAGACGAGATGAGAGGATCTAGATTGGGTTCATGAGAACAAGGTGAGACAAGATTTTTGCACAGTATTTTTTAAGAAATCCTCATGACTGGAAAAATAGTCTGAAGGTGAATTTTGAAATGTTTTCTTGTACCTTGTAATGAATGTCATTTCAGTTCTACTTTCTGAGTATGAATTATATACATTGAAAGACAACAATATACAAGCACTGTAAAAGGTTTTGCCACAAACTCAACTGACTGGCTTCTCTCCTGTATGATTTCACACGAGTCTCTTCAGACATGAATTATGAGCAGAACTTCTGATTGAGGCTGTGTGTAATCTCCTATTTGAGCTCCTTTCCACAAATTGAACACAGAAATAAAATTTTGTTTATAAATAACAAAAATAAATAACATAGTTTTTTTTCTTAGTCTTATTAAGTGCAAACAATAAGTGCAACCATAATCAAGGTACTCTCTCAATATTCAAAGTGCAAAAAGATACCAAAACAGAGACCAGGGCTAAGAGGTGGTTACAACTACACAGTCCAGCCTAAGATAGCTTTGATATTGGTAGCCTAATTTGTGCACATCAGGGAACTTGCGTTTTACTTTAGCATTGGAATTCACGATTGCACATACTCTGTGTATAGGGAGAAGCGGTGCTGAAATGGTTTTTATTTCTATAAAAAGCAAAATGACAGTAGTTATGTAATGTAAACGTCAAACGTCAGAAATCTCAAATCTACCATTGGTCCATGGCGATTACGTAATAGGTAGGTGTGCACAGAGGCTCCGCCTTTCTTTGACGTGGAAATCTTTTCTGCTTCATTTCTTCCGTTATGTCCGTCGAGGTCAGAAGTCCGCAAGTGAAAACATTAACACACTGGAGAGCTGCTTTATAGTAGAAAATGAAGTTGTACTTCTGATGAAACAAGACACTGACACTGTTTTTCAAGTTTAATACAGTAAAGCTGCTTGATTTGAGCAATCTATTGTATAAAGTGCTATATAAATAAACATGATGTGACTTGTGCAAACATCGTTGCTGTGATTGCTGTCTTGCTGTTTTCTCAATTTTGTTGTGTTTATTTTGTTATTGAGAGGAAAGCGCATATAGCACATATTTACATATTCATCTAAACCCTGCTCTTCGCAGTGTGGGGGCATCGGATGTTCGCTAACAGTATTTAGAACTTTCAAACTAAGCGAAGAACGAAAAAGAACTTCACTGTGAGTATATCAGGGCCTCAAATGAGCACACCGTAGTGGTTAAACTGCAGTAAGGCATATAAAGCACAAACGCGCATTATATTCTTCAGAAGCAAGTGTTTCCAGCATACAGCAGACTGAAGGCATCAGGCTTTACTTTCCCTCTAATTTATTTCCTCCATCCTTCATTCCTCCTTCATTCTCATTCTGCATTCTGTCACTCAAGTGGCACTCAGAGTCTCATCTGTCATACTCCTTCATGAGCTGCCATCTCTCGCTCACTCCTGTGTGTCCTCTACCCACATGCCTCCTGCTCCTAATTCACTCTCTTTCTCTTTCATCCCCTCGTCCTCTTCATCCTCCACTCCCAGCTGACCTTCCCACCCTCCTCCATACTCAACAGCACTTACTGTCTTAACTTCAGGCCTTTTCATCTTCTCTTCCATCCTGCATCTATCTGTTTTAACTCTCTCTAGCCCCTCACCTTTCCTCCCGATATTCCCATACCCTTCCTCTACGTCTAAAGATGTGATGTTTCCTACCTCCTTTCAAAAAACCCCCCCAAAAAAACAGGTTTGTTGTGTCTAGTTGGTGGATCAGTATGGAGATTGTCGGTACACTCTCATAGCAAGCACCGACTGACATGATCATTTCTGATTGGCTGGCTTTATGCAACTTCCAGGTGTAACGGCACACAGATTTTTTTTTAAAAATTTTATTAGTGGTGTTTACAGTGTACTGTGCTGCAGGGGCGTAGCCAGAACTTTTTTTCAGGGGTGTGCAGGTAAAGACCCAGCGATTTCTTTTGGGGTGGCAAAAAAAAATTGTTTTTTTTTAAAAATCCTGTTTAAAACCTTGAGAAAATCATTGAAAATGCATCAACCTGTGATCGCGTAGCCTGTGTAGAAAACCTTAAAATTAATGTGGAATGGAACACATACTGGATCATCGTATACATTTTTGCATGGACAAAGAGTCTCTGACACAAACGCAATCCATTCATACCGTAAGTGAAAACGGTAGAGCTCCTTAAGAAGCCTATAACTGATCAAACGGCAAATAATTATTAGCAAACACTGCAAAACAACAGCCTCAAAAGTTATTAAAATGCAACAGCTTGTTCATTTATGTTTTCTTTACAGAGTACAAATGCTGCACATTTATTTGTGCGATCACAGAAAATGTGTAGGCCTATATTTGAATAATGTACTGTGAGCAAGCATGTATAACCATGCAATATATTTGTTAATTTTGTTGCAATAAATTCTATTGTGCTACTTTTCCATTGTTTTTCTATGTAAACATGCGCTTGATGGACGTGTTTGATCACTTGAGCTTGCGTCTTGCTCTGCTGTGTTTATGCTCATAAAGCTGCTTCGCCAAGCGCGGACTTGCAGTGTTGCCATATCAACTTACATGCATCTTTGGGCTTGTTATTTTTTCCATATTAACAGGTGAAGGGACATCTTAGTTCAGCTGGCCTTTGTGCCAGTGGCAGTTATTTGAATGGAGAAAAGTCAGTTGTTAATGCTGTAAAAATGGTTGTGCTACAGTGTTGGCCAGAGGTGTGGCCAAGCTTCTATCAGGAAGAAGAACTGATCACTATATAATTGTGACTTCCATGCCAGAGATTTCCAGTATACTCAGCTCTAGAATCAGGCCTGGTTCTACCTCAAATGAAAGCAAGAGCACCCTCAGTTGATACTGTAATAATAACATATTGGCGAAACAGATTTGGCAAACACTCCAGAGCGTATTTGTGTTTCCGCTCTGGAAAGCGTCAAACGTATCTATTTACAATGTGTTTTTGCAGCGTTGAGGAATGTAGCCAATCACAGACATATCTGTTGACTTTTTGAACGCAGAGATGTTTAAATTGGAATCCACTCACCGCTCAAAATGCCATAGTTTGTTCAGTTAATGAATCCTTTCATTATAACAAAAACGAAGTGTAGACACAACATAAATAAGAGATTCATTGTGCAGTGTAGACTGTTTTTTGTTTTTTAAATAGAGTGCTTGGTCATAACTTTGAGAGATCGCGATGAACTGAGATGAGTGACAGCTTTTTAGTGAAGGGAATGCTTTTTGCACACTTTATATATAGTCCATTCAGAATTTGAATACAGTTTTTGAATCAAATTTGATGAATGATGTAAAAGAAAACATGATTCATCAGACCAGGCCACCTTCTTCCATTGCTACGTGGTCCAGTTCTGATGCTCATGTGCCCACTGTTGCCGCTTTCAGCATGGGCACCCTGACTGGTCTGCAGCTATGCACCCCCATATGCAACAAACTGCGCTGCACTGTGTATTCTGACACCTTTCTATCAGAACCAGTATTAACCTCTTGAGCAATTTGAGTTACAGTTGCTCGGATCACACGGGCCAGCCTTCTTTCCCCACGTGCATCAATGAGCCTTGGCCACCCATGGCCCTGTCGCCGGTTCACCACTGTTCCTTCCTTGGACCACTTTTGATAGATACTGACCACTGCAGACCGGGAACACCCCACAAGAGCTGCAGTTTTGAAGATGCTCTGACCCAGTCGTCTAGCCATCACAATTTGGGTCTTGTCAAACTCACTCAAATCATTACACTTCTAACACATCAACTTTGAGGTCAAAATATTCACTTGCTGCCTAATATATCCCACTAACAGGTGCCGTGAAGAGATAATCAGTGTTATTCACTTCACCTGTCAGCGATCATAATGTCATGCCTATTCAGAGTAAAAATGAAGGATTCACTCAAAATTGCAATGATTTACATATTGATAACCATAGCACTGGACAAAAATATGATGTCAAAATAGATGTGCTTTGAGCAATGGAAATGCAAACTATTAGATTAATAGAAAAATATTCGAAATTTCGTATCAAAATATTTTTGAAAGTCTGTTCCAGTTATCTACAGATCTACTTGTACTGGTTTTAATGATTTAGCCCAGTTCATTAAAGGCTGTTTACTTTACCACGTGAATGCATTGGAATATTTTGTCTACATAATTTGATGTTTACCTCCAGTTTATCCACTGAGCACCAGTGGCTATTCAAAGACACCCGTGTAGCACTTTTTGCTGTTCCAGTTATTTGTAAAAGTATTGAAGTATTAAATCTCTCACTGTACATTGCTATTTTTGTTATGGTTGTGCTTTCTGCATTTTACTAGAGCACCCTCGCTCATTTCAGAAGCACCCGCAGTGATTTAATTCTGGAACCGGGCCTGTCTAAAATATTCATCAGCTAGAAATGACTATTTGTGAGTGCAAATTATTATTGCTCTGTACTGTATATTAACTACGGTCTCATTTATGGCTGTATTTGGAGAAACGTCAGACAAAGTTAATAGTTAAAATACATTATTTATTTTTTTATTTTTAAGCCAGTAATGACATGTCATGGAAATTGATTTGTCAAAAGGTGTGAGAACCTCGAGGGTACCTCCAGTTACAGGCCTCATTGAACACACATGTAAACGATGGAGCCTCCCGGCCACTTGCTCTGATGAAACCGCTCTGATAAAGCCGGCTGTAAGTCACACTGGGACGCAGGGCTGTGTTTGATTAGCTTACATTGTCTGAATGAACAGGCAGCTCTGAAGCATAGACTGTCACAAACGCATGAATAAGGCAGCCAAGCGAGTCGCCTGCTAGAGAAGCAAGATACGTAAAATGCCGTGTGGAGAAACTGAGATCATTTGGTATCAAATGTATCAAGTTTTGCTTATGTATGATGAAAGGAAAAGCTTCTCAAGTATTGTAAATAAACGTCAACGTGACTGTGTATGTTGAAGCAGTAAATCTAATGTCACTTCACTTTTGTTTTATTTTTCCTCAAATTCTTTGTTTGAATTGTTTAAATTTTTCTGGATTCTGTGTTTTATGATTGAATTTAAAATGTAATGAAATGAGCAATGTAACAATTCCTTTCCATTTTTGACAAAGTGCTGCACAATAGTGTGGTTTTCCTTACAAATAATGTTTTAATAAATTGTATTATTATTAATACTGTTGTTGTTATTGTTATTACTTTGTGAATCACATATACTGTACAAAACTAAGTATTATTTTTCTGTCATAATTTCTTCAAGTAAAATCTAACTTTTATTTTGGCGGGTTGTAGTGAAGGATAGATCGCAGAAGAAATCTTAACAGATGAAGTCTCAAACTGCTCAGATTTTTCAAGGTATCTAAGTCCGTTATAAAATACATTTCAACTCAAACATTTCTCATTAAATTCTTCCAAGACCAAATAGTTAATTTATTTTATTCCTCTGTACTCGTACTGAAACTTAAATTATGAAAAAACATCTGAGACGAATTTGATAGTCAAAAGTCGAACATAATTAAGAACTCCATCAAGGTCTCTCAGCTATGAATGAGCACATGAAAAGTCCCTCTGGGAGGCCAGCAGATACTAATGAACAGAAATTCAAGACACTTCATTTTTTGTTATTGTGTCTGAAAGCTAGAAACATTAGCTTTAGTGAGTAGAGAACATCATTGTTATAAGGACATTAGGACTGCAGTGTAATGTCAGTATATATATCATGTGATGGTTGAAATTGATCAATCGGTACTAATGTTTATACTGTGGTAAATCCTGTTGGAAAATCTTAAAGGGATAGTGTGGCGAGGTTGATGAGCGGGGAGGAGGGGAGGGGTGTAGTGTCACATCTGTTCTGTGTCTGGCACTCTGTGGGACTTTTATGTTGAAGTTTATCTGTGCATTGTTTCTGTGTCCTGTTACTTTTGAGTTTTGTAGTTTTTCATGTCGATTAGTGTTTCCCATTTGCCACTCCCCCTTGTTATCTTGTTAACCTTGTTTCCCTTGTGTGTATATATATATATTCCCAGTGCTTCAGTTGTTCTCTGTCGGTCGTTATTTTATGTCATGCAGGTGTTCTCTGTTCCCCGTGGTTTCTTTTGTGTTTTTTCTCAGTGTTATTTTGTTCCTGATTTTTTTTTTTATCTTTAATGTTTTGTCATCATTAAATTCTCCACTCCATTTGGATCCTGTATCTCTACCTGCCTTCACACCAGTGAAGGACGAGAGAGGACCAGGCCTGGACTTTACATTGTGTCTTGTTTGTTTTTTGTGTGTGCGTGGCACTCGTCCGTGAGGGGCTGCCGTTTATACTTTCAGTTTATTTATTAAATTCTTTAAACTTTCGCCGTTTCCCACCTCCTTCCTTCACTATACTTTGAACATTGCTATAGATAGTTTAACCAAACCTGTATGACTTTCTTTCTTTTGCGGAACACAAATATTTTGAATAGATATTTTGAACATTTGAAAACTAAACATAGAAGCCCAAACATAGAAGACAATAAAACATGTATATATTTATTTGTGTGTGTCAGGCATAACATTATGACCACTGACGTGAAGTCAATAACACTGATTATCTCTTCATCCCGCCCACCTGTTAGTGGGTGGGATATATTAGGCAGCAAGTGAAAATCTTTTCCTTAAAGTTGATGTGCCAAATTGTGATGGCTAGACGACATCTCCAAAACTGCAGCTCTTGTTGGGTGTTCCTGGTCTGCAGTGGTCAGTATCTATCAAAAGTGGTCCAAGGAAGGAACAGTGGTGAACCGGCGACAGGGTCATGGGCGGCCAAGGCTCACTGATGCACGTGGGGGCAACCGCGTGGTCCGATCAAACAGATGAGCTACTATAGCTCAAATTGCTCAAGAAGTTAATGCTGGTTCTGATAGAAAGGTGTCAGAATACACAGTGCATCACAGTTTGTTGCATATGGGGCTGAATAGCCGCAGACCAGTCAGGGTCAACAGTGGGCACGTGAGCATCAGAACTGGACCACGGAGCAATGGAAGAAGGTGGCCTGGTCTAATGAATCACGTTTTCTTTTACATTATGTGGATGGCCGGGTGCGTGTGCGTCGCTTACCTGGGGAACACATGGCACCAGGATGCACTATGGGAAGAAGGCAAGCCGGCAGAGGCAATGTGATACTTTGGGCAATGTTCTGCTGGGAAACCTTGGGTCTTGCCATCCATGTGGATGTTACTTTGACTTGTAGCACCTAACTAAGCATTGTTGCAGCAGGTACACCCTTTCATGGTATTCCCAGGTGGCTGTGGCCTCTTTCAGCAGGATAATGTGCCCTCCCAGAAAGCAAAAATGGTTCAGGAATGGTTTGAGGAGCACAACAACGAGTTTGAGGTGTTGGCTTGGCCTCCAAATCCCCCAGATCTCAATCCAATCGTGCATGATTCCAATAATATTATTTCTCTGTGCTGTTATCATAGTTGTGATGTGGACTCTTCTATTCATTAGTATTTAAAATGATTTAAAAACTTTTTTAAAAAACTTTATCTTTATTGTTATAGGTATTGTCCTTGGTGTGAACAGGTCTTAAGTCAGTTTTCCACTGTGAAAAGCAAAGTGGCACAAAATAAGCACAAGGTGGAAGTTTGGGCATGTTTCTGTGCAGGAATATTCTTGCTGTGCATGTCATGACTACAGGAGGCCACAGCAGGGCTCCCATCTGACCTCTTCAGGGACCCTGAATGCAGAGCTGGCTGGCAGCTTGCCTCTAGCTCATAATCTAGCAGTGCTTTTGCTCTATAACTGCATTCACACAGCTGTCAGTCCACTATATTCCATTTCTACTCTGTTTGGAAGACATGTTTATTCAATTCATGATGTACATTTGTCAGTTTGTGTTTCCAGGGAGTTGCGCTATACACTGCAGATACACTGGCTGCAAAAAATACAGTAATACACAGTTTGCTTACAATATTCCAAAACCAAATTTTGAGAGCAAGTTTCTATATACTTGCTTTACCTTTTGTGTTGTCAGTCTGTCAGTCACCGCACTGGTGTGGATACTGTCATTCGGAATCACAGATTCTACTGTTTGAAAGTATGACCAACATAAGAATGTCATCTGAACAAGTAGTAGCTAACATCCACTTTTGTTCTGACCAACAAATAAATCGTGATGATTAAATCTAACGATCGCTTATCATATTTTTGTTGTATCTTTGTTTTCAAATTGTTAATGTTAACATGAGCATTGCGTGACTACATTTAATGTGTATTAGGGCTACCTGTAGTTCACTTTCCATTTCTGTGCAGTCTAATTTCTAATTGTCATATATCAACAAATTAATGTGGAGTGGAGGTGAATTGCTCCCTCTCATAGCTAGCACAAAATAATTGATATTTACCATAATGCACATAGCAAAATGAGAAGGGCACAATAAAGAAAACTCTGTAATTGTATGAATTAAGCGAACAAGTGTGCTACTACTACATAATTGAAATGTCTTACTTGTCCAGTAGAAAAAAAGCTGTCTCTGCGTCCATTTCTATCCCCTTCAAGACACACAGTTCATGCCACCTTTCAAAAGCCCTTTTTTACACGCAGTATAGCCAATATAGTACAGATGTGATGCAATGACACAAAGATATGTTCGAATTTCCAGCGGAAATCCACCAGTACCACTGGAATTAAAAACATTATTACAAGCTTACCATTGTAAATCGAGCTAAGGTAAGCAGATAGTGTTGAACACTGGCTGCTTATGTAGTTGCTCAAAAATTTATTGTGAATAATTTTTAACCCAAAAAGTTATGGACTGCAGCTTTAAATATACATATATATATATATATATATATATATATATATATATATATATATATATATATATATATATATATATATATATATATATATATATATATATATATTTTTTTTTTTTTTTTGAGCAGCTCGACACATCAGCACTGGCTCAAATAATGGGTTGAGCAGTGTTCCTTTTTTTAGTCATATTTATTGTCTTTAAAAAAATTGTTCATGAAAACTTGATTGGCATATAATTGTATACTTTTAGAAGCTAATTTGCTGTTAATTCTTCATGATTTAGCAGGGTTTCCCAAACTGAGGTTTGTGTGTGAACCGCAGGGGTTTGTGAGTTAAATCTCACAATTTTGTGAGAAAATTAAAATTAAAAATGTTAACATTAAAACAATCAAAATAAATATATATATATATATATATATATATATATATATATATATATATATATATATATATATATATATATATATATATATATATATATATATATATATATATTATTTTTTTTTTTTTTTTTTTTTTTTTGCTTGCTTGCATGCATGTGACCATTAACCAACATCAGAGAACCATATCTGTGAACATGCAAATGTGCTAACACTAGATGTGTTTGGGACAGGACTGTTTGTTTTTTGACCAGTGACAAACGGGGGAAGTGTTTGGGAATCATAATAATAATACCATATAAAACCATCCAAGACCGAGTTATGGACCTGTGACTGTTAAAAATCCCAGCAGGACATTTTGCTTTAAAAATAGATGAAGTTCTTTGCTATAATACGATCATCTTTAGATGGAAAGTATCTTGTAATGGAAAGCCGGATCGTCCGGGCCGCTGTACGGTTCCGTAGCTCAGTATTACATAATCTTTGATTGGCTCATCCTGATTGTCTTTATTGGGTCAGACGTTTCTCACCGAGCAGGCCCTGGCGAAGCATGTGGCAAATTACATCTATTTCATCACCGCAGAGAGAGTTTTAGATTGCTAGCCAGGTTGTTATTATAAAGGCAACGTGTTCCCAATAACCTGTCAGGACAAATAAAGGGTGAATAAATAAAATAAAATAAAAATAGCAGGCAGCTGTACACTTTGTCTTTGTCAAATATGAACAGAAAAAAACATTTGGTTGCTCCAGTTTTTTTTTTTATTCATCTCCTAATGACGGAGAAATGCTGTTCCTCATATAGACGCTGAGTTGATGACACCAGCAGCCAGCACCAGACAGCTGGATCTTTGGGGAGCGCGCCGGGGCCCGAGTTAGCCTAAATAAGCCTCTTGACGTGCTGTGCAGACATGAAGGGCTATGAAACGGCTCCAGCCTCTGCTGGCCCATCTGTAAAGTAGGTTACTGGAGACCCAGAGTGCCTCTTACACTGTCATCTGGGCGGTATCCGCTTCTGCCTGTCTGCATGACCCAGTGTCAGGGTTCGCATTTTGGACCTGGTCCTTTGCCCTGTGATTCTTCCTGATCTTTAGCAGCCAGTAAAAGAGCTATTCCCTCTGGCTTTTATCTCATTTTGTCTGCAGTCTGCTCTTTTTCTTTGATCAGATCAAAGAAGCCCCTGTTCTCACTGTAATTTAGCTGGTTTAAGGGCACTCACATCATTTGTTGATACATGGTTTACTAATAGCTTCCCCGTGGACCTGAAACTTGTGTACAGCAATTGTTGCCTGAAAGCATTTTCCTGTAATGTATGTAATGTATTTCAACCACTACACTTGAAGGTTGATTAGACCACAATACGTTGTATTTATAATAAATGAAGAAATTTGGATACGATACAATATGATGTGATGCAATACTATCTGAAATGGCTTTGTGTGTGTGTGACTTAATGTATAGTTATTATAAAGTAAAGATATCTATAGATATAGATAGATAGATAGATAGATAGATATAGATAGATAGATAGATAGATAGATAGATAGATAGATAGATAGATAGACAGACAGACCCTTTCATTCAAAAGTTTGTGGTCTGTAAATCTGGAAGATTTCTTGGTAACACTATGTATAATGCATTATAAAAGTATTTTAATGCATTAATTATGACTTGTAATGCACCTTATAATGCATTGAATGGTCATGAATGATCATGAATAATTGTAACCACAGTTATAGTACATTATAATACACCTTTAGGAAGTATAATGTATTAAAACATGACAAACAACCAATTGCAGGTGTAACAAATAATCTGTGAATATTACTATGCATTTTGAACTTTGGTTAAAATTATTTATGAAAAGATATAAAAGTATTCATAATGTATGTTAATGCATTAAAAGCTGTAAGTAGGGTTACCGAATTATCTAATGCTCTCCAAGGCTGCATTTATTTGATCAAAATTACAGTAAAAACAGTAATTGTAATGAACTGCGCCGAGACTCAAAGATTGAGGATCCAAGCGCAGTATTTATTCAGAGGGTAATCCACAATCGTAGTCAAAAACAGGCAAAAGCTCATACATAGGCAAGCAGTCCAAACAGGCAAACAAAGCAGGAGAGACAGGCAAAAGGGTAATCCACGGAATAGGCAAGTAATCCAAGAAAGAAGAACCATGAAACAAGGGCGAATGCTCAGAAATGCAGTATTACACTTAATGACAAGGTGAACATGGTTTATATAGGTGGAGGAAATGAGGTAAATGAGACAGGTGTAAACAATGAGTGGTGATGAGTCTGGGCAAAGGATTGTGGGTAATGTAGTCCTTGATGGATTGACAGTCTGGGGTGGAGTGCCCTCTGGTGGAAATCAGGGGCACTCTCACTGGTGAATCGTGACAGTAATATTGTGAAATATTATTACAATGTAAAATAACGTTTTAGTTGGTCACATTCAACGTACGTCGGACGTCACTGACGAATTGGGATCACTTCAGGGAGCCCCTATCAGCTTCGAGATATAGAGAACAGGCCAATGAGAATTGGCGTGCAAGATTTGCATCTCGCGCTCCGCCCCGCAGTGCGGGTATAAGCGGAAGCAGAATGCAGTGCACATTTGTCATTCACTTCGTAGCCGAACACGGTGTTGATGAAGAAAACTTTTCCTGCTTCAGGAGAGAGAATGACAGAAGAGGCTTCTTTAAGCGCTGAGAGAGATGGCACGATCAGCGGATGCCGCGAGCTCACTGATACAGCGATAAACTGCTGTTTTCACAGCACTGTTTGGTCTGTTGGTTCGGTGAGGGCGTTCCCAATGGTGAGTGCATACACAGGCTGCACTACTCTCCTGTGTTTTGCCGCGGTCGTTCCTGGGTGCTTCAGCACATTTAAAAGAGCACATTTTCTTCTAAGAGCAGCGCGGGTGTGACACTGGGTCTTTTTCAAGACGTCATTCCACCCGTGCGTTTCTGGATGCGGTTATTTCCTGTCCTTGTTGATGGCCACGAGCCTTGATGGTCCATGTTCTCTCAGGACAACGGGATCACGTCGGCATGCTGTTCGTCTCGCCTTCCCCGTGAGGGTTTGAGTGTTCAGCGCACCGTGTGCCGTCTAGCTGCCGGCTGACAGCGCGGGTTGTCACAGCAACCCAGCGCGCGTCACTCGGCACTCTAGATGCGCGGTCGAGACTATGAAACCTCAAACGGGGTTGAGTCCCTTCGCTTATACCCGATCTAGTTTCTTTTCTGGTGCACCAGAAAAGGGCTACTTTGGCTGATAAGCCTGGGTGACCTGAGGATTACAGTGGGGCTTCCCTGCTGAGTACATCTCCGTGGGCCCCCACTCTTCTAGCGCATCGCAGCATGCTGAGACTGTATTCGTGGGTGGTTCATGTTCTCTCATGAGACCATGACCACGTCAGCTCGTCAGCAGTTTGAGTGTTCAGCGCGCTGTGTGCTGTCTCACGGCCACGCTCACTATCTCGCATGCCTGCTGGTAGCTTACAGATGAGATTGCTGGTCCTTAAAAAAATTTTAAAAAAAGAGAGGGACCTAGTGTTTCATGCAGAGGACAGATGTCAATCGCTGAATCGGAGAGAGGGCTGTTATGTGTTGAAAATGAAGATGAGATTATAGTGGGTGATTTCATGCTGAATCAGATTCATACTTGACGGCCATGCTTTCCCGGGTGGCTGAGGCGTAGTGCAACGCTTAAATTGCCTTGCCCGCCCCCTTGCCTTTTCCCTGGATGTGCATTGGAAAACTTTGGCAGTGTGGAACCATTTGGCACCAGAATATGGAACGCCAAAGGGGCCATAATCTGTATAAAGTTTTCCTCTCTCTCACTACCCTCATCAGTGGGGTGGCAGTGCCACTGGCAGGCCGCCTCTGCCCAGCACTCTTAGTGCATGAGGGTAGTTCTGAGCCAAGGTTGAGCTGTGCACAGTGACTTATATATATTATATTTATATACTTGGCCAGACGATGTCCACCCTGGTCCAGAAACACCATCAGCAACCCCTCAGTCTGCTCGTCGCCATGGGCATCGGTCCCACGATGCCACCCGTCTCAGCTGCCAGTCAGCCGGGACGGTTCACCCGGATTTGGTTAAGAGCTGCTCTTCCCCAGAGAAGGGCCGGGTGGAGAATCATTGGTAAATTCTGTTTTGCCACTGGTGTTAAATACAGCCAGTGGTACCCAAATTCTAAAGAGCAGTCCCAATACCTCTGGGTGCCAGCAGAGTGTGCTTGGTGGTGTTCGACGCTTCCATGCCTTGTCACCCTCAGGCACCGCTCCATTCGCCAGCAGGGGGTGCCGGCTGTGTTTGGGATGCACACAAACGGCCTCCCCACACTCGCGCACCCCCTCAGCAGAATCAGGTAGTGTTGCACAGCACACTCAGACCCCACTTCGGGCCGCTACCATGCCATCTGAGTCGGGTCCCTGCATGCCGCCTCACTGCCCCGCTGCGGGCACGTCTGTGGTGCTGGTGGTCCCGCTTGCACGGCCCCTTGGAGCCTGGCTAGCGCTTCCCAGCCCATCTCGCTGGCTCATCCGTACCATCAGACTTGCCTACGCGATTCAGTTCGCCCGGCATCCCCCCAAGTTCAGAACGCCCCTGTGCTCGGAAATCGCAGTCCTACTGGTGAAGGATGCGTTAGAGCCGGTCCCTCCAGCCGATATGAAGACTTCTACAGCCTGTACTTCATTGTACCCAAGGCGGCGGGTTACGGCTGATCTTGGATCTGTGATTTCTGAACCAGTCTCTTCACGGGTTGCCGTTCAGAATGCTAACGCAGAAACGCATCTTCAGGTGCATACGTCCCCAATATTGGTTTGCAGCGATTGACCTGAAGGACACGTACTTTCATGTCTCAATTCTCCATCGACACAGACCGTTCCTACGCTTTGCATTCGATGGACAAGCATATCAGTACTAAGTCCTACCCTTTGGGCTGGCCCTATCGCCCTGTGTCTTCACGAAAGTCACAGAGGCGGTCATTGCTCCCATGAGAGAGCGTGGTGTTCGCATCCTCAACTACCTCAACGTCTGATCCTTGACCAGTCACGATAGCAGTTGTGCGAACACAGGGACATGGTGCTCAGTCACCTCAGCCAGTTGGGGCTCCAGGTCAACTGGGAGAAGAGCAAACTCTGCCCCAGGCAGAGGATCTCTTTTCTCAGTATGGAGATGGATTTGGTTGACCTGACAGCGCGCCTCACCGAGGAGTGCATCCAGTCGGTGTTGAACTGTGTGAATTCATTCAAACGCATGACAATGGTACCACTGAAACATTTTCAAAGGCTCCTGGGGCATATGGTATCCACAGCCACTGTAACGCCGTTAGGATTGCTTCATATGAAATCGCTTCAACGCTGGCTACACGACCGAGTCCCAAGATGGGTGTGGCACAGTGGAACCCTTTGTGTCCAAGGGACTCCGAGGTGCTGTTCGTCTTGGCAGTTCGTCTTGCACTCAGCCGCTTCAAAACGCCACTCAGAGGCAAGCATGTTCTGGTACATATGGACAACACTGCGGCCATTGCGTACATCAACAAACAGGGTGGTCTACGTTCCCGTCACGTCACAACTTGCCACCTCCTCCTATGGAGTCAGAAGCATCTGAGGTCGCTTCGTGCCATTCACATTTCGGGCCTGCTCAGCCGCACAGGTAGACCTGTTTGCCGCCCTGGACATGACCCTCTGCCAGTTGTTTTATTCCCTGACCGAGGGCACCCTCGGCTCGGATGCTCTGGCACACAGTTGGCCCCCTGGGCCTACGCAAATATGTGTTTCCCCCAGTGAGCCTTCTCGCACAGACACTGTGCAAGGTCAGGGAGGACGAGGAGCAAGTCCTGTTGGTCGCTCCGTATTGGCCCAACAGGACTTGGTTCCCAGAACTAGTGCTCCTCATGACAGCACCTCCTTGGCCCATTTCTCTGAGGAAGGACCTCCTGACTCAGAGACGGGGCACCCGCGTCCGGACATCTGGAAACTCCATGTCTGCGGAGATTCTAGGTGGCCTGTCACAGGCTGTGGTAGACACCATCACTTCCACTAGAGTGCCCTCTACGAGGCACCTCTATGCGCTGAAGTGGAACCTGTTCATCGAATGGTGCTCTTCTCGCCGAGAAGACCCCCAAAGATGTTCAGTCAGTTCTGTGCTTTCCTTCCTACAAGACGGGTTGGAGCGAAGGCTATCTCCCTCCACCCTCAAAGTTTATGTTGCCACTATCGCCGCTATTTACGGAATTCGGGGCGGGTAACTCTCATGTAATCCTGAGACCCCGGCCCGAATATGTTCCCAAGGTTCCCACCACTCCTTTCCGGAACTAGGTGGTGAGCCTGCAAGCGCTGCCTTCGGAGGAGGCAGACCCAGCCCTAGCTTTTCTCTGTCCCGTCCACGCCCTGTGGATGTATGTGGACAGAACGCAAAGCTTCAGGACCTCAGAGCAGCTCTTCATCTGTCACGGAGGCCAGCAGAAGGGAAAGGCTGTCTCCAAGCAGAGGATGGCCCACTGGATAGTGGATGCCATCGTCTTGGCGTATGAAACCCAAGACTTGCCCTGCCCGCTCGGGTTAAGAGCCCACTCCACTAGGGGTGTAGCTTCTTCCTGGGCGCTGGCTCGTGGGGCCTCGCTGACAGATATTTGTAGAGCTGGGCGACACCCAACACGTTTGCTAGCTTCTATAGCCTACATGTAGAGCTGGTATCTTCCTGTGTGCTCACTTCCCATAGTCAGTAACACCAAAGTGCCCGTTCTAAGTGTCGGCTTGCTGCGCCATTCCCTTCCCCATGGAACGGATAAGTGCCCTTATATGCTCCAGTCGAGTTCCCCAGTATGGCGAACCCTGTCGAGTCCTCCACAACCCGCGGCAGTCGGACGTGGCGGAGCGTCCGACGCCAGGTCTAACACTCGTATGCATTGGTGAAACTTGTGTTAGGCTGGGTTCCATATGTTGTGACCCCCACGGCGGTCCCATATGTGTATTATTCCACGGTACGGCTCCCTACGGCACTCCCCCGTGTCTTTCCCTCGGCAGAGCCGCTCTGCCGTCTCAGAGTAGTGTTGCTCCCCCGCCTAAAATGGCTTTTTTGTCATAAATTGTCACTTTTGATCAATTTAATGTATCCTTGATAAATATATGTATTAATTTCTTTAAAATAATTCTTACTGACGCAACACTTTTTACAAGACAGTAGTTACAAGACAATTTTGCATATCAGTTGTATATTATTGCCATAAACTGTTGTTATTCTATTGTTTTTATTTATTATTATGAATACTCATCATCATTTTGGAAAATGTGTCATTGTTAAAAACAGCAAGTCATTTGATGGTGGTGTACTTTCAGCTTTAATTAAAATAAGTCATGTGTTTCGAGCAAGTTTATTTTCATCCTGTGCCCTGTAATATTTGATATATTATTTGATTTGATGAAGTAAAGCAGATTGAAACAATATGATGTGATATGATAGACCTAAACTAAGAAAGATGCATTTAAACTCGCATATTCAGTATACTGCAACACTAGCTGTATATGTTAAATATAATAATAATAATGTTAATTATAAATGTATCATATTTAAACGGTGTTTTGCGTTTAATATTCACAGACGCTAACAGAATAAACTTACCTCACAATCCTCGCCTGGATCTGTTGCTCTTAGAAATAAACAGCTTTGTCTGAGGTAAAATATTCCAGGATTATTCCTCACCGCATCTCAAATTGATGTGAAGTGCTGATGTGGGCGTCGACTCTAATCTCATGGATCGCGTCAGATTTGAATCTCAAAAGAACGCGCGCTCCGTGGGCGTGACGCATTAGCGGGTAATGAGAGGATAACGAGACGCTCGCTCTTCAAACAGATTACATAAACACAGATTTTTTTTTTTCCAATTTGATTTACATTATTTAAAACCTGACATTTCAACGTTTCTTTAGACATATGTCTCATGTTTGAGAGACAAATATTTATTAAGTTATAGGTCCTTTTCTGAAGAGAATCTGAATGAACGTCTTTGACAGAGAGGCTGCAGATCGCGCATCATGTTTGTTTTCTTTATTTTGCAAGAAGCACGACAATTTGTTTTTATTGTGACTGTACACAAATTTTTTTAGAAACTTAACAGATTATAATGATGTATAACACTTGCCTGAATGATAAAAAACGACAGAGTTATTTGAGTCTCTTTGGCACTGATAAGAAAAAAAGTGAGTCTATCACGCGGACGTGATAGCCGACTCCAGAGGGTTAAAAACCATTGAGGTTGCCCACATTCCTCTTAAAAAGAATTTCTTCCTTTTGTTTCTCACGCACACTATTTCTATAATGATACCAAGAACCTTCTTGTTTATATTACCTGCTGTAGTAATCTGAGATATTCAATGAGAGATCTCTAGGGGGCTTTCAGACCAGCGGCTAGATGGTGGATTTTCAATGACAGGGGATGTGAAAAGCCTTTTTTTGCCACCCAGAACGAGCAAGTATTGTGTGATTTGGCTTATTCCAAAAATGCAAATGTTTACCAGCAGACGCTGTTTATGTTTGGGATGCAGGCCTAATGAGTTTTAATCATTCGCCCTTGTTATTCTACAGACCCGATTCCAAAAAAGTTGGGACACTGTACAAATTGTGAATAAAAACAGAATGCAATGATGTGGAAGTTTCAAATTTCAATATTTTATTCAGAATACAACATAGATGACATATCAAATGTTTAAACTGAGAAAATGTATCATTTTAACATTGTATCATTTTTGTCGGAAACAAAAAGCCTGTTAACATATCTGAATTTCAGCTCACAGTGATATGAACAGTAATGATATGAATTGGAGCCCAAATCTTTTGGACGTGCATTCAAAGTGGATTCGCTTTGGCAGCGCAGAAAACAGCATCTTCTCCAAATGCAGACAATATGAACCAACATGAACTCTTTCAGGCATCATCTACAACTACAGTGTTTGAAGGCGGGTCAAAGTAAACATTGTTTACAGGCAGCCAATGAATACCACTGGTTGGAAATTATGCAAATTTGTTACAAACCTACATAGGTTCATGCATAGCCTAGAAATCTAGACGCATCCTAGCGGCAGCAAATCTAATTTGCCGCGAGTGTAGTCCAGCTACTCTCGGTAGACCTGCGAGCTGGAAAAACCAAACTCTGGTCAGGCTAATCACATCGTGTATAGAGTCGGTGGGCGGGCTTAACATAATGACGGCAGAGTTGATGTGGTTCTGCATGCTACTTAAAAACAAAGAAGCTGGCGAACAGCGGCCTTTCGAATCGGCTTTGGCCGCGACTCTGGGAGACTTGTTGTTAAACTTTTCTTTGAGAAAAGAACGGTACTGAAGTCATTCTTAAGAAAGGAAGATTTGTTCAGAGTTTTGCAAACCAGATACGGTGAAGGTTTAATCTATCACCTAGCTCGGCTTCACCTTCTTCGTTGCTCTGGTTGGTTGTAGCGCTATCCTATTGCGTGCAGAGGGAATTTGAAAGACAGTCGTTTATCCCGCCCCTCGGATTGAGCCCTGCCAATGGTGAGTTCCTAGACCAACATCTTGATGTGGGTCTGGCTTGTCAGGCTAGTTCATGCAGGAAGTAAGACTGGAATTACTGACGACTCGTTTCATGCAGTTCAGAATTGCTTCTTTCTTTTGGGAGACAAAAACGACATTTGTCATACACTTTGATCTATGAAACTTTCCAGACCTTTTACACTCACAAAATGCTATATTACATGCTATGCTTAGGGTGCCTGATGTCCCATTTTCCCGGGACAGTCCCATATTTAACCTATTTTTTTTGTGTCCCGACTTATTATGAAAAAAATCATGTTTTGTCCCATATTTCTTCTTTCCTAAATCAGTTTAGCTAGGTAATCATATAAAAGTGAGTAGCAGTCTTTTGTCACGCGAGAATAGCCTCATCAAAGGTAGCCAATCTCATCATAGTATATTTTGGAGAACAAAATTACCATCCAATCACAATTTATTGCAGTTAGTGAAGGCGGGATATTAGAGAACGCAGAGATCAAGTCAGACGCGAAGATGTCAAAGAAGTGCGTGTACATTTAACAGTTATTATGCACAGTAAGTTGTGAAACAAATAACTCAATGTAGTATCGTGTTGAATGACACAGACCAGAAGTGCTCTCTCAGACAGCGCACAATCCTGAATTAATTTCCCTTTATGCCTGAATGGTAAAATATAGACACAATTGTCAAAATGCCCATCATGTGAAAGTCATATCATGAAATATGTGAATTAAATACATTGGCTGGGGGGATTTGGGGGGGGGGGATGTCTGTCCCCATCCTGTCCTGTATTCCATCATGAGAAATCCAGTCACCCTAGCTATGCTACATGAAAGGCAATCTGAAAAAGCATAATAGGAGCACTGAAGATAAACAGTCATGCGTCTACTGTACATCATCATCTACCCATCTGTTCTTGTGAGAGTTTGACTGAAATCCGTCCCTGTCTATCACTCATTATCAACCATTAGGCCGGTTCAGAAGTCACACATAACTGAAGGATCTACTCTCAAAGCTTTGCTTTGGATCTGACCCACAAATAATCTTGTCAGTTATTTGGCACAGCCCTGTCAGAGTCCTTCCCGACATTGAGAAATGTCCGATGAGACACGGCACGGCCCCATTTGTCACACATTGCCATGACCCAAACTGTGCCGGGCCGAAGGGATGTTATTATTTGGGCCAATGTCTCAGACTTTATCATAAGGATTTTCTCAACATTATTTACAGGTGAGCAGTGATTAAGGCATTCGTTTTCTTGTGGTATATATACTGCTCAACCCTGTTCCCAAATAACGGGTCAGAGACCAGGGTTGTGTGCCATTCAGAAATGAATTGAGAATGCCTTTTAAATTCAAATTCAGTTTTTGAGTTTGAGTTGAGGTAGTATTGTAATTTGATTTTGTGCGTGCTTGGCTGGCGCTTCACACTAGGGCTTATGTTTTGTTTATTTGTTTTGTTCTTGTCGTTGCTGTTTAAAATGTATTTTTCTCTCCATTTTTTCAAATAAACTTCCAGATTTCTAACAGAATTTTGCAATTTAAGTTTTTCATGATTCTTGCTGGTGCGCGGAGGAGGTGCTCATCCGGCCTATCTAACTCCACCGCCCTGCCTACTTGATGGTGTTTGTAGCGTGGTTGCTGTGGACAGAGTGGCTGTGTCTTTGACGGGAGTTTGCACTTGTTTGGGCTCTGTGGCATTCGAGATGTGGTTCAACACATTGCTTGGTGTACCCACTCCATGAGGACTACTCTGGTGGTTACACCTTTTTACTCTATTGCTCATTCTATCTGGACTGTTGGGTCGGACAAATATATTTTCAATCCGGACTATACATTTGGCATTTGTTTGTGGTGATTGATGTCTATGTTGTATTGTTTATTGTATTTGTCCTGTTTTTTTAAAGGGGTACTTCAGAGCTGGGAAGATGAATGTGTATTTAAATTGGGTTAAATTGGCATTTTCAGATCATGCCTATGGAAGCTTAACTTTCATAGGAATTAATTTGAAAAGTTGAAACAAACACTCCACACTTTGCTCCGTTTACATGAATGCCCGCAGCTGCACGAGGGGGGGAAGCACAATCATTCGAATATACTACAGGATTTCTACTGATACAAAGCTTAATGCTAATCGCTGAAGTATCACTTTAAGTATTTATGTTTATTGTTGATTGTAAAGTGGGAAAAGCGCTATATAAATTTATTACGACATTAGATGGCGTCAAAGACTGCCTTTATGAGTGAGTCAGTCAGTAGTGAAGACTTTTATATTGAAAGGAATGAAACTTGTTGTGAATTTGGAGGAACAAGACGCAACTGACAAATGTTCTGACTAGCACTGTCAGTGTCAGGACATGGGAAAACCCCTTAACTGTTAAAAGGACAAGATATCGCAGCGGACATTCAAACTGATTTTTTGTTACAAACATAGGACTGACCTGAAGGAAATGCATGCTGTATCTAAATGCAGGTAAACTCACTCACTAGATCTCTCTCTCACAATACTCTACTCTAAATAATACAGGAAACTTCAATGAACAATATCAGTGAGAACAAACATTTGTAAAAGCACAACGTAAACTAATAACAGTTTACTTTGCTAAGGGTGTTGTGTAGTGATACACAGAACCGATGGGTGAAGTGCCATAGCCGTGTTTTATCTTGAATAAAACACAGCTATTGACCAATCAGAATCAAGGACTGGAACTAACCATTTTATGTAAAGCAGTATAGTGTCTGATTCTGTGAGTGAGCACATTAGCTATCACAAAACCAAAAGAGTACCTTTTCATCTTAAAATGTTGTATAATAGCCTTGATTTCTGCTCTAGTTGCATTATAACATTCGTATAGTGTTTGCGTGTATCTTGACGGTTACAAATAAAGCCACAATAGGCTCATGCAAACTTGTGAATCATTTTGATTCTGACCGATAAGAGGACAGTTGTACTCGCATGTGACTTGCGTGAACACATTTTGGTACGCTTTGAAAGGTTGCCGTGCGAAAGCGAACCGAACCAAGAAGAAAATGCAACATTTTAACAAATTACGTCCCTGTTTCAGAACAAAACAAACAATCTATAGGTGTGAAAAAATAAATGAAATTCATATATACTACTATTCAAAATGTTGGGGTCAGTAAGAAGGGCGCATTAAATTGATCAAAAGTGAGAGTGAAGACATTCATAACATTACAAAAGAATGCTGTTCTTTTGAACATTTTATTAATCAAAGAATCCTAAAAAAAAATAAAATAATAATTCTATGCCTCATCTTTCTATATTGTTTCCTTTTTTCTCTCTCATTGTTTCTGTCTCTCAAAAGCCAGAAATGATAGACAAAGTTGCTAATGGTGTAGTCAACAGGAGCGATTTTCAGATATCAGCCCTCAGAGACACTTTAGACCAGAAAGGGCTTCTTGTCTTTCACGGTACAATGAATGTTGCCAACAGACCAATAAAAATGAAGAATTCCACAGGTGAATGCACATGGCTATAAAAAAAAAAAAATAATTAAATTCTGATCACCATGTTTTATACATATCTGCTTTTTTTTTTTTTTTTCTTCAATGCTTTAAAATAAATGGGTAACCACTCAGGAACTGCCATATTTGAAAACAATTAACATTTTATTTATCCATGCATCTTTAATAAAACCTGTTCCAAAAAAAAAAAAAGATACACATACTTAAAATAAGACCTTAAGGCCATGTGTCCACCAAAGCATTTTTAGCCAGCTGAAAATGCTAGGTGCTCTGCTGAAAACCCCTAGCTGTGGGCGCTTGAGAGAGTTTTGACAGTGCAGTGTTTTTTTTTTTTCAGTTGAGACTGTTATGATACGGAATTTCCACGGAAGTGTTACTAGTATCTCATTTCACAGGTAGTTTGTTTCTGTATTGATTATATATAAAATTGCAGATACAATTTAAAGTATTTGCTCTGGCTCTTGTTTCAAATTATTTTGGTCTGTTATTATGCTGCTTATTTTCATCTGTTGACAGTACAAGCAGAATGTGGCGGTTGGTCGGTGTTGTATTTGTCCCGCCCTCCTCCACTGTGATTGGACGGCTGGGTGAAAAGTGACAGTGATGAGAGCTGCTTTTTACTCAAAGTTGAACATTCTTCAACTCTCGGGAACCGGTAATACTCGCGTGAAATACTATGTCCGGCTAGTAGTAGCTGGAGTAATTCAATTTATAATTTTAATAACGGATTGTAATCCAGAAAGGCCTAAATGACATAGTCAGTGACAACGGGAGGTTTACCCTAGTCAGAAGCACAAGATTAGACAGTACAGAAATTGAAATCTACAGCTAACACTAATAAACAGCTTTCCTGTAGCTCAAACAATAAGAGCGTGGCGCTAGCAACGCCAAGGTCATGGGTTCGAGTCCCAGGGAAAGCAAGAACTGACAAAAATGTGTACTTTGAATGCAATGTTAGTCGCTTTGGATAAAAGCATCTGTAAATGTAAATACGTAGTCACGCAATTCTAATGCTGTTAACATTAACAATTTGAGAACAAAGTATAGCAATAATAATAATTTGCATGGTTTGATGTAATATGAGCGATCGTTAGATTTAATCACCGTGGTAGTGCGATTTATTGTAATGTTTTGTTCCCAAAAATGGCAGACATGTTACTTGTTCAGATGACATTTTCCGGTGAAAATTCTTGTTTAGGTTATACTCCAAGTACAGTATCCACACCAGTGCGGTGATGAATGACAGCCACACATTCTCCTCAAAACATTAGATTCATCCGCGCTGAGGAGCCGTGCCGATGCACAACTCGCATACAGATGATAACTCCACAAATAACTGCAATTGCAGGTTTCAAACAGAGATGGCGACACAGAGGCAAAACTTACTGCAGCTTTAAGTTATGTTTTATGTGTACTGTGGTTAACTAATGTTAAAAATGGAACCTTATTGTAAAGTGTTAGCAAAAAGTCTTATTCTGCATAAATGCTAAAAAAGTGATTTTGAAGTGGTCAGATGGTCTCTTTTTGTCTCAGTGGGCAGCTGTAAATCAGACTTTATGCAATGAATCAGATGTCTGGCTATGCAAGACTTACAGTATAAGCTGATACCATTAAATAAAAGGTTAGAAAAATTCCCATAACCTCAGGACTCTCTCTCTCACACACATTTATCTCCTTTTCCACCTCTCACTGTAATTTTCATCATTTTATATATTTCTTAGGGGCATTATAAAATCATTTATCCTGCTCCCTTCCGCCCCCTTTCTGACAGAACCTCTACGATTCACTTTTTCTTTTTTCTTCCACAATATATATTATTACCTCTTTTCTTCGCCTTTTCAGTTACCAGATTACTGTCAACTTTTCTCTCACAGTTTTTTTTAATCTAAAGTATTACCCTTCCAAACCTCAAACCTTTCAACAGTTCTCCTAAACAGCAGTTTCAAAAGAAAAATAAGAATGCGCTGATCTCTTTCTTATACCGAAGATTGCTGATCGTCACCACCACATCTCCTCACCTCTAAAGGTCTCATGGACACGCTGTGACTGAGACCTCAACTAAACCCTTATGGACTCTAATGTCATGACAGGGTCAATGCAGTTTTATTCAGCCAGTCAGTTATATTTCACGTTTTACTCAGTTTAACTGGATTACACGCCTGCTCTCCGTTCTGCCCTTCTCAGTGAAAATGAATCTTTTACTGAGCAGCTGCCTGTGTTTTACTTCACCACCCCCTCTCACTTCACTGCTGCACCATACAATTAAATCAATCTCTGTCCATCAAAAATGTTTCTTTACCTAATTAAAAATGCCAATGAGGCAGTATAGTACAGGTCAGTTCAATCAAATAATGAATTAGATGTGCCCCCATGCCTAATATACATTCATTAGCAAAGTTTAGTTTTGTTTACTTGACCTTTATTACTATATTTTTTTCACCTATATATGTTTCTTCAGGATTTTGTGCTTGATCACTCATACATTGTTATTTTAATTTTATTTGTTATATTATTTTATTGGAAAGCATTTTCTTTTGATTTTGTACTTATAGTAATATTTGAAAAATATTTTTATATAATTTTAAATTTCTTTAAGATTTTTACTTGAGACCTTGATCAGTATTTTAATTTATTTTATTCATATTTTTAAGCATGTTTTTTCAGGATTTTTTTGTTTTGTTTTGTTTTATTATGAATATGTTTCTTTAGAATTTTTACTCAAGACCTTTTTTTTTTTATTCGTTTTATATTTTGATGATTTTGTGCTTGAGACCTTCATGTTATTATTTAATTTTTTTTTTTTTTTTTTTTTAAGGGATAGTTCACCCCACCCTCATGTCGTTCCAAACCCGTATAAGACTTTCATTCATCTTTGGAACACAATATCTGACAGTATTTTTAATGAAATCACAGAGATTTCTGCCTTGCGTGGACTGTCAATGGAGGGACAGAAAGCTCTCCGATTTCATTAAAATATCTTCATTTGTGTTTCAAAATCTTATGGATTTGGAACAACATGAGGGTGAGTAATTAATGACAGAACTTTCATCTTTGGGTAAACTAACCCCTTAAGGGTATAAATGTTTTTTTCGTTTTTTTTTCATTTGAGAGTTTGTAGGATAAGCATGCCTAACAAAGCCTCGAGTCACATTGTCCTTCATATGACACAACCACTCATTTCAACAGTGTAACATTTAGTTGAAAATGTGTGCGTAAACTGTTAAATATGTGCCCCCTTTAAAATGCTAAATGACCCCTTAAGCATCGACAGACTTGTGACATTTCTTTAAAAGCTGAACACATTTTCCTTGCTTTTATAAGCTCTGTTCCTAGTTGGTTGCCTTGCTGTGTAACACAGCATCCTAACCTAGATGGATCCTCACTAGTGACTGATTTGGAGCGCTTTACATAGGCAGCAACTCTGGATGCCACACAAATAGCGTCCTGCACTGGAGACGTGACTCTCAATTTCCAATAGAGTTTGATGTTAACTTATTGGCAAGCTATTGACACAACTCAAATTGAATAAATTTGTTAATGAAAAGTTAACAGCAACTTAAGTGATCATGCAGTGTTAACTCATTACCTCTGACAGCTCTAATTTTAAGGAATTGTCTCTCCGCAGGTTCTTTGTCTCTGAGTGTGTTCCTAGTATCGGTGGGATTAACAGTGTGTGTTGTGTGGCTGGTGGCACTATGCGGGGTCTGTGGATGGTGCCAACGCAAACTGGTAAGTGATTTCACTTCCTGCACAACAAGAAGTGTACAATGTCTTAAAAAGGTTTGATAATAATGTAGACATTGACATCTGTTGGTGTATAAGATTGCATGAACAATCAGCTACACTTAATGTAATTGGCTTTTGTAGTGCCTTTTTAGTGTCTTCTGTTTAATGGTTGTTTGTCGATTACTCTGACAACAATCAACGAACGTCTCAAAGATATATGCATAAACACATGTATTCTTTTCCAAAACCTAGTAAGCGGACCATGTATGCAACATTTTTAAGGCATAAAGTATTGATCCTGATGCAAAAAAAGGTGGTATAATTATGATACCTAATCCCAGAATGCATTGCGACGAGCTGAGTAAATAATCAAATGTTTCAATAAATGGTTAAAAATAATTATAAAATGAACTGTTTTATCCAATACTTGATTGTGCTACACTATTCAGTGGTCAGTAGGTCTTTTTTTTTTTTTTTTTTTTTTTTAAAGAAATGAATACTTCCATTCAGCAAGGACACATTAAATTATTGAAAAGTGACACTACAAATATTTTGTTACAAAAGAGCTTTATTTAAAATAAACACTGTTCTTTTGAATTTTCTATTCATCAAAAAAAAAAATGTTTTCACAAACATATTAAGCAGCACACCTGTTTTCAATTGATAACAAGAATGTTTATTGAGCCGCAAATTATCATATTAGAATGATTTCTGAAGGATCATGTGACACTGAAGACTGGAGTAATGATGCTGAAAATTCAGCTTTACCATCACAGTAATAAATTAATAATAGTTTTAAAATGTCACAATATTTTACTGTGTTTTGTTCAAATAAATGCAGCCTTGGTGAACATTAAAGACTTCTTTCAATAATTAAAAATATCTTATTTTTATCCATTCCTCAATTATATTTACCCTATTAGCTCAGCAACATGTTTACGCCCAACTATTGCAATCCCGTATAATGAATCTCACTAGATTGGAACAGAGCCATGATGTTGCCAAGTAGGAAATTTAAATTTTTCTTGGGTGCCCAGTTGTAAAATAGACAACTTAGGCTGGCAAATAAACATTGCCAGACAACCTGAACATGCTTTTAGCCCCACTCACTGGACATTTCACTTTGAAAATGTTGCGAAACATACAAGACGCAACGTAGTATCATTTTGCAGAGATGTCACCACAGGCATGTTTTTAAAACGAGTCAATGCAATGCAATGAGGGTTGGAAATAGAAGAAAATACTGAGTTGCATTGTGCTCATTTAATTATTTAGTTTGCCATTTTCACAAATTGTTGTCCTGCACAGTGGTGGCTGGTGGGTTTTAAAATAGAGAAGGCACACTAAGGCCCTGTCCCAAATGGCACACTTTATATGCACTTTCGGTCTTGTGGACTTACAATGGCTGCCGTTTGCGTGTCCGTTAAGTTCATGAAACCATAGGGTGTCTCATTTGTCACTTTAGGTTTCAGAAGAGTGCTCGCGAGCACCTCCTTTTGTGGCTGATATGTGCCCTCGATGCACACTTCTGCCAAGCCCGCAATGAAGCGAGCTCTGCAGACTTCTACCCGACAGTCAACATTACAAAAGTGCGGACTCATAGATAGCCATTTGGGACAGGGCCTAAACTGTAGCAGTCTGGGAGAGGATCTTTTTTTTTGCTTAACTGCTTTAACCATTAAATGCATGAATGTTTCACCAATCATTATTACACATTCAGGTCTTTAGTGACCCGGATCTATATTTAACACGGATTAAACATTTATATTTAAGATGGATCTCAGCCTGTTGCGATAATATAAAACTGATATTTTAAGAACCATTATAAAATAATAAAATCAAGCATATTTTGTTACCTTTTGGAGCTTGGAAGGGTTCAGTGTGAGCAGATGTTTTATCTCATCATCACTGTCCTCATTAGAGTTAATTTCATTCAGCATCTGGCTCATATTCGCCATTTTAAACATATTCTCAAAATTATAATTTTCAGCATTTTCAAGATCAATATTTCGATTGCTGGCAGCGTCTTCACCAGATCCACCATTAAGAAACAGTGACACTAATATTTGGAATAAATGGACTTGTGGAATAAAGATGAACTGCACTTACTCAGTCATCAAAGATTCAGTTATTGTTGTGCAGAAAAAATATATACTTGCACTTTCACACCTCATACAATTTTTACAAAAAATTAATGGGAAAACAGGCATTCTTTTATGATTTTATAATTTTTTCTTGTTATATTGTTTATAATGAATTGATTGAGGAATAATTTAAAAGGTTGGACTTTAAAAAATGACGTCCCAGATCACTAAAAACTAAAGGGTTCAAATAGATTTATTTTTTTTTTTTGGTCATTTTTAACAGAAAATATAAATAGCTAGACAATATAAATATAATTTCACTCACCTAGCCTTGAAGAAAAAATTCACCCTTCTATCCTTTTAAATGTCCGTGTTAAAAGAGCATGTTCTGCCATTTAGTGAAGCTGATTGTTGTAGCCTAATTTTTTTACCAATGGAGCCAAAAGTCTCATACTCGCCTAAGGACAGTTTTGCGAACGATTGTAATTACATCGACGGATTCTTCACATTCAGAGAAGGGCAGCAGTTGTTCCGACATCAGTAATATTTTATGGTGTTAAATTCTAAACAAGTAAAAATCATCCTGAGACATAAAATTAAATAAATAGCTGGGAATTGTATTACCCTTAAATCGTCCTGTTCACCTCAAAATTTTTGGTTAGGCTGTGCCTCCCTTGCCTCCACTGACTTGCCACTGGTTCTGCAAACAAATAGATTGATGAAAAACTAAAAGCGTAATGGAAGGATTTAAATGGAGTATTATTAGTATTGCAGAAGGAGGAAGGGCAATGACGTGCCCTCATTTGTGTTTACATCAGATGTAGATCCAGATTGCCTTTCAATAGTTGTAAATCTTATTTTCTGTCTGGATAATTAGGTGTTGAGCCTGTAGTTTTCCGTTCAGCCTCAGCATCTGCAAAACAAGATTTGCCATTCAAATCATGCAAAGCTATTCTGCGCAAGGCTGCCAAATGAGACTGAATCGTGAGGGAAGAAAGAACATGTATTTAGGAAAAAATAAATAATTAGGCTAAATGATTTATATATAAACATGAAAATGTGATTACAGACCACTTTTTGATTAATAGCCAGTTGATAAATAGAATCCACATACAAATTAATCTCCCGTGCTCAGTTTAATTGAATAACCCTCTTCCTAAAATAAACGGATCACATATTATTCCAAATTAATTACCTTTAACACATTTAATGTGTCACTTGCTTTTTTGCATGTAGAGGCATCAGTTCACAACCATTCCTAATACAAATCCATGATCTCCATTCATCAACCATGGAGGAGTGATCAGTTTTGAGATGGTCAGCACAGGCCAGACGGAGGAAGTGAAAGGGAGGAAATGAGAGGAGGAGTGAGAGGCAGACGGGACGACTGCAGGGTGGCTAAAAAGAGATTTCAAGCTTTAATTACACTCAGTAATGGCTTCCCCACCACGTGCCCGGCCTGCGGGCATCTACCGTCTTACTGTTATTACAATGAGGGATTACAAACTCACTTCTCATTCTATTTGTCACATTTTCTTGTGCAGTTTTTGCTTCGTCCTCTTTTGCCGTTTTCATGCTTAGTACTTAATGTTTCAATCTCAACCAGAATTTTATTATCCCCCCTCCTCTGTTTTCATACTGTATTAAGCTGTTCTTAACTGCGGTTAGCTGACCACAAAATTATTTGCTAAATGCTTTTGTCATCAAAAGCACACTGGAGCTTTTGGTGAGGACCAAGTCCTGGACCATTGAGGTGAACAACTGGGAGCGCTGTCCAGGAAACTATGACAGTCGTTCTGCAAAACCAAGTGTGAAAACAGACACTAAAAGTGGTTTATCGTTGCGAAATGTGTATATATGATTTACTCCCAGATGTGTGAATCTCATGAAAACATTGGGTGAAAAAAGGCCCATAGTTAAATAAATTTAAAGACCCCCCTGTGGTGAAAAGTTTTTAATGTTGTTTTATATGTCTGTGTGATGTTTTTATTATACTTTAAGAGAAACCATGTGCAAATTCATTAGTCGACACCATTGCTGAGTATTTTGTCTTTATAACTGCAGTGTACCAAAGACAGTCTCAAAAATGCGCCTTCCTACCGTCACAAACAGATTTTCTACAGTGAGCACAAGAACGCATTTAAGAAGGGACAGGAAAAATCAGGTACATATTGCAATGTAGCAGGTGAATTATGTAGGGGAGAGCGGGGCACAACCTAACGCTTTTTGACTGTCTCACTTTGTGTAAATCCACTTGGGGTTCAGAGTATTTATTTTTTCCCACATTCATTTCACACGTCTAGTACAATTATGTGGTTTTGTTTCATTAATACAGTGTATACTTTTTTCTTGATTTACCCCGAAAGAATGGAAGTGAAATGTGACAACATGCCCCATAGGTGGGGCACGATGTAACATGACCAAATGACAGCTTAAAATGTAACCTGATATAATAAAAAAATTATCCAAGACAAACTAAAATATTTTGTCAATAAAATACAATTATTAACTTTTTAAAATAAAAGAATGGCATTTTTTTTATCATTAAAAATACACAAATTATTGAGTTTGACAACAAACACAGCTATAAAGCATAGTTCAAAACATAATAATAATGAATAATTTCTGAACATTGACTCAGTCATTATTCACCCTTTTCTCATGGTTTCTCAGAAGAATTCATAAAAGTATAGAATATAATAGCGTAGTTCTAATAGGGGCTCATTGTAACGCAGTGTTACACCTGCACAACTGGGATTTAACCCCGGCTCGTGTCTTCTGCTGTTAGATCAGCATTAAAGAACCATCTCGACTGTTAAATAACAGATATAAGATTACAATAATATCAGATTTGTCTAGTTTTAAATAAACACAAAAACAGAGATGAAAAATAAACTTACTTAAATTTACTTTTGCTATGGTTAAATAAATGTTCAGTAATATCTTCCAAAGATTTTTACATTTTTGCGCAATTTTTTCTCTTAATAATGTTGATATGGCAACTAGTAAATACACAAAGTTTCGTCATCCTGGCATGTGTTAAACCATGCGTGTTACAACTAACCCTGCGCTCCCATTTATGATCTACATCAAGATGTTATGATGACTTTCTATGATACTGATTTTGAGAAGGCAGTCTGACTCTGAGATGATGAACGGGAACATGGTTTGTGTAACATTAGTAACACATTATTAGCTGTCTGATAATGTAGTCAAGCCAAAGGATAATCATATCAATTACCATTATGTGTCTGACGTTGTCGAGAGCGTTACATGAAATGCATTACCGTTCTGATACACCAACTTATAGACGACCCTGTATAATTTGAATCAATTTCTGGTTCAAACATACATTATATGGCTGAATTAAACCAATATTTTCATTTGCCATAGTGTAGAGTTAACTACAGTTGACCGAGTGGATCAGGTAATGCGAGCTGGTGGAGGCGGGGACTAATTTGCATATTTTAAAATTATTGACTGCAGGGGGACTTTAAATGTATTTAATTTCTTTATTAGTAATGTTCAAGGTGGACATACATACCTCACAGGAAAATGTTCTGTGCTGGAAATATTATATATTTCCAGGAATAAAATGTATGACTCCTTTGTCTTGCTGAAACATTTTATTTATCCTAATCTCACACACTGTGATTTCACACTTTTGCATAATTTGGCAATTACAGCTTTAATATTTCATCTTGTCTTTTGGTAAACAAGTTAAACATCACAAAACTAATGATGGTTTTTCATATTTTAAGGTTCAAAGGCTGAAAAACAAAATCTATACACAGCAGGCATTTAAAAAAGCTGCAAAAATAAATGAAGGCATGCCATGTTTCTAAAACAGTTTTAAATGTGATGCAGTTTTTTTTTTATTATACACTTGTAGAACTATTAATATTTGAATTAGCTTTTATTTTTATACTTTAATTTTAGATTAGTTTTAGTAATTTTGTTGTGTACTTTGTAATTTGTATGTTTGTATATTTCTACTTAGCTTTAATTTATTCAGTTTCAGTTTTAGTAATTTTACTACTTGAGAGCTTCAATTTATTTTATTTCAGTTAGTTGCAAAGGCAACATTTCTCATTTTCTTCTAAGTTTTTTTTTAAGTATCAGCTTTATTTCAATAACAAAAATAATGTAATGGTTTTAGTTTAAACATGTGATGTTCATATAATAAAAAGTATAAAAATCATTAGTTGTAATAAAAAAATCAACCTCTAGGAAATAGGGAGAAAAGTGCCTGTAGTTGAACAAACGTCTTGGGTTACTTGACTGGAATCTGTTCCCTGAAAAAGCATAAACGAGATGCTGCGCTATGCGCTAAGGGAAAACATCTTTGTTTGACTGATTGTGAAGTATGTGTGGCAAACACACCAAGGAACTTGGCTTTAAATAACCGGTAACACTTTAGTGTGGGGAACAATTTTCACTTTTAACTAGTTGCTTATATTAGCTTGCATATTGGCTGTTTCTTAGTACTTATAAAGCACATATTAATGTTTTATTCTGCATAACCATATTCTACACCCCTTAATCCTACCCAATACCAAAACTTAAATGATACAACAACTACCGTACTAACTATTAATAAGCAGTAAATTGGGAGCTTATTGAGGAAAAAGTCATCGTTAATATGTGTTCCCCGCATTAAAGTGTTACCAAATAACCTCTGACGATGACGTCATTGGAATGCACGCTCGTGAGAGGTTATAAATAGACGTGAAAGAGGTGCGCCTTCAGGTATCACTTTCTCTGAAGAGACGTCTGCACAAGTGCGACAATGTAGCACAGCATCTCATTACCGCTTTTTCAGTCAAGTAACCCGAGACATTCCCTTTCATTCTCTCAATGCTGCGAAATGCGCTATGGGAAAGAGACTACTTAAACGACCAACGTTGCTGCATTGGAAATGTCTGGACCCCTTAAGGTTGTGTAGTGTGCGCTCACAAGCACAAGAAAAGGTATCAGTCATGAGCTTGGGATGTCTGGAGTTGCATGAACATCCAAAATATAAAATCTGATGAATGTGTATGGAGAGGACCAACCTGCCGCATCACATACTTGTTGCAAGGGGGCGCCCCTTGCCAAAGCCTTGGCAACCCCCCTGGTAGAATGAGCCCTAACTCCTAGAGGCAAAGCTTGACCGCATGCCTCATAGGCTAGGACAATGGCATCCCTCACCCAGTGTGACATTTTTTGCTTGGTGGTGGCTGCTTGTGGCGGACATAAGTCTGAACAGCAAAGACTGGACACAGTTGGTGAAGTTTCTCCAGCATATTAAAAAGCAGAGGACAGAAGACTTCAAGAATGAACGGATACATGGTCGAGAATAGAACTTTAGGTAGATAGTCATGGTGAGGATGCAAAATAGCTTTGACCAGTCTAGGGGCTAAGTCTAAGCAGGTTGGCGCAATCGACAGAGCCTGAAAATCCCAAATTCTCTTTAGCGAAGTATTAGCCATGAGAAAAAACAAATTAGGGTCAGAAGCTTGTCAGGTGCTAATGGTGACTCTAATGGTTTCATAAAGGGGTTTTCAGTCGCAAATTCAAGCCTGGTATGCCTGGCCTGCTACGTCATGCATGACCTGCTGATTGGAATTCTTTTCCCACCAGCATCGATGTAGTTCTGCAAGGCTTGATGGGGAGCACACATTTTTTCAAAGACGATGCACTCCCAGGAGAGAGATAGCCCGCGAGCGCATCTTCAATTAAGTGCAACATCGTATAACCACACGCTTTCACACCTACGATAATTGAATACGTAGATGTCGAAGGCACAAAGACATGCAATGTATATGATTTCCTCCACAAATGAGTTAATTCGTCATATAGGTCTTCAAAGAAGGGCAGAGACCGTCGCTCAGGTACCTCCTTCTGGCCACCAGACAGATCCTCTAACTTTGAGCATTTGGGGGTCTCTAGTTCCTGTAGCCAGTCCAGTTGTAACCTGGCGACTGCACGAGTCCCCACCTTGAGTAGTTCGTCTTGCGCTTTATCATGACGGGAGAAACGATTGGAGGTGGCGCACTTGAAATCCATCTCGTCAGAAACAAGAGATGCCCGAGCCGAAGAGGTACTGAGATGCACTTCGGAATCGGACGCAAATGAAAGACAGCGAATGAAAAGCGACATAATGTTCTGCTTTTCTCTTTTTTTTCTTTCAAACTGAGAAATTTCTGCACACTGAAAACTGGAACTCTAACTCCTAACAAAGTGAACCGATAGAAAGAGTGTAACACACACACACACACACACACACACACACACACACACACACACACACACACACACACACACACACACACACACACACACACACACAGTGTGGTCTCTGAAGACAAAGAAACCTTCAGAGACCTCTCACAAGCATGCATTCATCAATGACGTCATCATTAGCCATCAAAGGCAAATTTCCTTGGCATGTTTGCCACACATACTTCACATCCGGTCAAACAAAGATGTTTTCCCATAGTGCATAGCGCAGCATTGAGAGTAGCTTTTGAAACACCCAATTATATTTTGCTTAAAAAAAAAAGAAGTCTGTTTTGGGACCCTTAAGTTTTTTTTTTTTTTTCTTCTCCATAGAGACATTATTTTCATGACAAGCAAATTTTTTACCACACTCTCATTATCGTAATGTGTTCAGATGTGTGGTCTAATGTGTTTTTAATTACATTTATTGTGTTTTTTATAGTTACCTTTTTTAAAAAGGTAAGCATAAATTCTACATCTTCAGTATGTATTGTTTTTTCTATCTTGTATGACAGTAATACGAATTTAGGGGTTAACTCTGCTTGATTGTCAAAATAATGTCACAATGCAAAAACTTAATTGTTCTACAATAGGTTTCATTTTATTTTCTTTCATGAGATTCACCTTTTCTAACATCACCCATGAGTTCTTATGATCCAAAGCCCTTTTCAAACAGACTTTGACCAGTGCACAGAATAAGGATTAGCTGCTGTGGTCAGTCTTTTGATCAATAGCAGAAGAACAACAGATCCTTAATGAGTGAATAAGCCGGGATATGTTATGTAAGGCTGCACAGTGAGAGTCTCCCTGGCCTTTATATTTCTCATACCTCATACTGCCATGCCGCAGGGTTCACTAATGATTCATATGTTTTTTTGCCCACAACACCCCACGCTCTGCTCTGCGCCGACAGACTGCGCGCTTTCTCCTTCTCCTCCCAAATAGTTTTGACAGTGCTGAGTGGTTTCAGGTCAAGACTACAGAGCTTCTCCCTGTCTGATCCAGTTCTGACTCTCTGAACAGAGGGAATCTGGAGAAGTTGATGCTTTGCTTGAAAGAACTCTTGTCGAGAGATGAGAGATCAGCATGTTTAAATGTACGTGTCTTATAAGAATGAACAGCTCACTGAAGATGATTTCATATATCTGCTGAAATTATTTTTACTCCATATCAAATGCTGTACAATTATACAGTTATCCATCCATCCATCCATCCATCCATCCATCCATCCATCCATCCATCCATCCATCCATCCATCCATCCATCCATCCATCCATCCATCCATCCATCCATTATTTTTATCTCTGTCCATATATCCATCCATCCATTATCTATCCATTATTTTTATCCATCCATCCATCCATCCATCCATCCATCCATCCATCCATTATTTTGTATCTCAGTCCATCCATCCATCCATTATGTTGTCCATCTCAGTCCATCCATCCATCCATCCATCCATCCATCCAGCCATCCATCATTTTGTATCCATTCATCCGTCCATTATTTTGAATCCATCCATCCATCCATCCATCCATCCATCCATCCATCATTTTGTATCCATCCATCCGCCCATTATTTTGTATCCATTCATCTGTCCATTATTTTGTATCCATCCATCATTTTGTATCCATCCATCCATCATTTTGTATCCATCATTTTGTATCCATCATTTTGTATCCCATCATCCATCCATCTTCCTTCCTTCCTTCCTTCCTTTCCTTCCTTCCTTCCTTCCTTCCTTCCTTCCTTCCTTCCTTCCTTCCTTCCTTCCTTCCTTCCTTCCTTCCTTCCTTCCTTCCTTCCATCCATCCATCTGTTCATCCGTCCAGCATTTTGTATCCATCCATCAATTATTTTGTATCCATCCATTCATCCATTATTTTGTATCCATCCATCCATCCATCCATCCATACATCCATCCATCATTTTGTATCCATTCATCTGTCCATTATTTTGTATCCATCCATCCATCCATCCATCATTTTGTATCCATTCATCCATCCATTATTTTGTATCCATTCAGCCATCCATAATTTTGTATCCATCCATCCATCCATCCATCCATCCATCCATCCATCCATCCATCCATCCATCCATCCATCCATCCATCATTCTGTATCCATTCATCCGTCCATTATTTTCCATCTATCTATCCGTCCGTCCGTCATTTTGTATCCATTCATCTGTCTGTTTTTTTTAACAGGTTAACAGCTTCATGTCCATCTTTCTTTGTCTAACACTTTCTTTCTGATATGGGGAATCATTTTTCTGCAATAAATTGTGCGGATACGATGAAGGAGGGAAATGCAGATGAGGTGAAGGAGAGTTTCAGCTAAGAAGCTCTGTGTGCTCTTAACATGTGACAGACAGTGTGAGGACTGAGCTGGATCTGTTGTGAGACTACCACCAAGAGACCATCTGTGAAAAATCTTCATCCCTCCTTTTCTTACAGCCTCCTTCTTAACCGATGATGTCATGTTTCTCCTTGCTTATTCGCCTTTCTTTTGTGATTGTTAATTCTGTTTGAAAACCTACTTCTTACTCTGCCTTTGCTGTTTCCCTTCATTTTTTCTTTCCCTTCGCTTCTTTCCCACACATGCTGCATACCTGTCAGAGATCTCATCATAACCAAATGTGTCAGTGTGAGAGGATATGACTTATTATCGGTTTGTGCTTACTATTTTTATGGACTAAAACAGAATATCATTTATTGATAAGTTGATAAGTTGTTCTAAAAACACATAAACCTGAGAATGTGTAAGAATCTCTAAAATGATAA
>CM031949.1:8121475-8183975 GCA_018749465.1 Paracanthobrama guichenoti | reverse complement strand
TGTATCTATTTATCCGTCCATCCTTCCATCCATCCATCCGTCCATTATTTTGTATCTATTTATCCATCCATCCTTCCATCCATCCATTATTTTGCATCCATCCATTATTTTGCATCCATACATCCATCCATCCATCCATCCATCCATCCATCCATCCATCCATTATTTTGTATCCATCTATCCATTATTTTGTATCTATTTATCCATTATTTGTATCTATTTATCCATCCATCCATCCATCCATCCATCCATCCATCCATCCATCCATCCATCCATCCATCCATCCATCCATCCATCCATCCAAAGACCTCTGTAAACATTTATCCGTGGTGTTTATTTAATGGTTATGTAAATAACCCTGATGCTAGCATGCCGTTATATTTAATAAACAAACAAACAACTTATTTAACGTTTAAGAAAAAATGCATTTTACATCTCTGGAAAAATAGGCATAATTAGTCAAAATGAATGAGGCAGTTGTTTGTCTCTCTTCTGTGACTGGCTGCTGAATTTCTTTGACTAAATTCCTGTTCCTGTCATTCCGATTCAAATTCTACAGTAATTCCACATCCTGTGGGGCGTGGCACAATCTCCAATTCCAACTCACATCTCCTGATGTAAATGAGTGTGCTTGTGTCTCAAGTTACAAGATGTTTGTACCTGTGTATGAACACACTTGTTCGCTTCCTTTCTTTTGTTACTATTCATTACTTATAGTAGACAGATCATGGCAGAGGAGCGATTGCATGTTGGCAGGCTCCGTAATTTAAATGCTCGAAACTGGCAGGCTATTGCTGTGCCCAGGCCAAGATGCTGCTCTTTCTTCCTCCCGTTCGGATCATTTATCATCTCTTACACAACTGCTGGCGGCTGATGGCTTTCAGAGGACTTTGTAATGAATACTCCACCTGCAGAATCACTTTGAGATGGATTGGCCAATCAAAAGATGGTGGGGAGGAGTGCATCTTTGACAGACAGGAAATGATGTAATTAGCCTTTATGTAATTGCTTGCATCGATCAGTAGAGTTGTCTCAGTTGTCTGCCAATAGCACAAATGTTTGCATATGGTGTATTATTGATGCATATGAGTGTTTTCTCAAGCTTAACTGTAGTCCTTTGGCTTGAATGTCCATGGAAATGAAGCTTTTCAGGGTTAAGTATGCATGTGCAACTTTGTCTGAATGTGTGTTTACCAGGGTCAGAAATGAACTTTTCTGTTAAGGGCAATATTTGCTCTTTCTGGAATTGATTTCCAAGGGCTTTTGTTTTACCTTTGTACAGGCAATGTTTATATTTATCTTATTAAATGTATCCGTGTTGTCAAATGCAAAAATACATTTAAAACACTTTTGTGTTTGGGGAAATGCATTGTGCAGTTTTTGCCCTCTTATCTTGAATTTGGGTGGCATTTTTGTTCATTTTAGTGGTATTCTTGCCCCAAGTGCCTGTTAATTTCCCAGCCTTCTGTTTACACACTCTTTGGTCACTTTTGCTTGTTTGTGTTTGAGTCTCTACATCTGTATTTAACAACTTTACTCATATACATAAGCGAAATTTGTGGGTGGGACATGTCCCCAGCTCTTTTTGCCAGGGTTGATATCGTCCCCACCACTTTTTGAAACATCTCGTGGCACGGTTGTGCCTAATAGAAAGAAACATGTCAATTTGATTAGCAATTTGTTAGTTTGTGTTAAATAAGAGGCGATCTATCGCTGTTATTTTTGAAATCATACTTACTGAGTGCTCATTGGTGCTGTTATCATTTCTCTTGGCGCTTGTGCACTTCACTTCAATCTATCGCCTAACGCCACTGTGGAGACTCTCTATTAGTTTCGGTGAAATCACAAAACAAAATGCCCACAAATGTGTCCCTGTTCTTGATATAGAATCACAATCACTGATGAACACTTTTGGTTTTAATGTGAGAAAAAAAATACCTATACAAGGGCGGATTAGAACCCAGAACCTCTGAAAGGATTAGTTCACTTCAAAATTTAAATTTCCTCATAATTTACTCCCCCATCTCATCCAATACGTTCATGTCTTTCTTTCTTCAGTCAAAAAGAAATGATGTTTTTTGAGGAAAACATTCCAGGATTTTCCTCCACATTATGGACTTCTATGGCAATCAACAGGTTGAAGGTCCAAATCAATGCAGTTTCAAAGGGCTTCGAAGGGCTTCAAAGGACTCTGCACGATCCCAGACGAGGAAAAGGGTCTTTAAAACAAAGTTACGCCACTGCACCTATAGCGTTTCTAGGCTTTCAAACCCGACCCGAACCCGACCAGAACCCGAGGTCCGTTTCTCACAGCAAATAATGTTACCATTTTTGCAAAATGTTTGTGGCGGAGGGGGCATGGTTTAGCGAGGTCTGCACGAAGAGAGAGAGTCGAGAGAGCAGCAGTAAGCATGTAGCCTAGGTCAAGTGCAAACGATAAACGCCTCTGTCTGATTGCAATAATTGGCACGGAGAGACGGTATAAAAGCCACAAGAGAACAAGGACTGAGGGAGAGAGAAGCTGAGGACTCGTGTGTTCATTGGATGCTCTGTAGAACTGTGGGGAAACTGTGTGGACTGTATTGAGTTTATTATAGCGCTGTGAGTGTGACTTTGTTTTGAAGTTGAAGAAACAAAATAAAACAGTGAGTCTAAGCAGTCTTCTTCCTCCTTATATACGAACATTGTTACAATGTTGTATTTAAAGATTGCTTGCAACGGTAAACAAATACATGTAGGCCTACAAACAGGCACAGCGGCCCCATCAGCACAGCAGTAAGAGAAAAGGCACGGACTACACCAATTACGTAACTTTGCTGTGGTCGAACAGGTGTAACGGTTCCTCTGAAACTCAAACTTTAAACTTCAAAAAGTTCACGCAGTGTTGCTAAACTATTTACACAAATATGTCCTTCACAGTACGAGTTATGAAGGAAGAGAATGGCATCGAGTCAACAGATCATCATAATTCTTCCATAGTGCAGCTTTTCCTGCATCATTGCATGGAACTGTGATAAGTTTTCCCTCAGTAATTTTTTTGCGTTGTTCATGGTTAATGTTTGCTTTCTGTCATCTGCTGTGTTGTAACCGAAGTGATTCAACTGAAAGCGGTGGCACATGCGCAAAACAGTTTTGTGATATAAATTATATAGCCTATCATAATGATAATATAATATATATATACTGTGTGTGTGTGTGTATATATATATATATATATATAATATTACTATTATTTTTATGTGTGTGTGTGTGTGTGTGTGTGTGCATGTTTAATCTGCGCATATGCTTTCTCTCGCGTGCTCTTGGTCACAACACAGCAAGCAGTCAAAGCACACAGCATGCAAACTATATAGCCGATTTATTTTTTCTTAGTTACAAAACCGAGCCCGACCCCAACCCGAGGCTGTTAGCGAAACATTAGCCCGAACCCCACCCAAAACCCGGGTAGCAGACCTCCATTCCCAATTGACTGCAAACTGACCGGCTCTTTGACATCTTGAAAGCTCATCTTATGCCTTCCAACAGTTTTCTATCAAACAGCTACTCTAGTGTGTAAACACCCGGAGGGTCTCAGACTTGTCATTAATATCTGCGCAAAACCTCTCTTTGGCTGTTGTTGGTGTGCATTAGCTCTATCAGTGCATCTGTCATGCTTTACTGATTAATTAGACCGTGTAAATTGCAGCAATTGCACAGAATTTGCTGAAATATGCCACCTGACCAAATCATATCAGGCAATCTTCTATTTCCCATCCACTTACATTTCTATCTCTTTCTTTCTCTCAAAAGGGGATGAGGAATAAGCCGGGGGTGGAGACAGCGGGGACCCCAGACTCTGTGTCTGTGTCGGGGAGAGGCCGAGGAGAAAATAAAGCCATCAAGTAGGTGCCTCCTGCTGAGATTAACTATTGCTGTTAATGTCTTGGTAATGAGTAGAAAACATTCGTTCTTGTGCTACTCAGAGTTGTACAAGCTGCAGAGTAGAACTAAAGGCTCTGTGTTCAGAATAGAAGACTGAATACTGCAAAAAAATGTAATGCCAAGGTACTGAACAAAGAAAAATTCAGGTCGTGACAACTGCATTTACAAAAATGATATCCAGTTTGTACGGAACCAAACTGAACAACTAGTTGTTAATGACATATCCAAAGTTCTGTCATGAAACTCTAGATGGTGTAGGTAGGCTGATAGGTCCTCAATCTGCTTGCAATGACATCATTCTCTATAGGGCACAGTTGATTGGTTCCTGCTGTATGAGTAGCCACCAAGTACAGCATTTGCTGTATTAGTGCAGCACACTTTCAGAAACCCTCCACCTTCCCCAGCTCCACCTGTATAGATCTGCTACGGGTAATTAATATGCTATTTTGTACAGCAGCATGTCTTACTTACTCGCAGCAGCGTGTTGTGTATGTGTTGGCTGTAGAAAGTCCTGTACTTGCTATGCAGCAGCAATAACAGCAGCAGCAGCAGCATAGCAGATCTATTTCGCCACGACCAAACATATTAACACTGTCAAATCCATTATCATGCCAAACACTCAGAGAGTTGTCATGACAGAAATTTAAATATGCACCGGAGATGTCTTTCTTCTGTAAATCTGCAGTGCCAGAAAATCACAGGTATGAGCCATTACTCATTCATGTTTCCATCTTACTAGAAAATAAAATGCAAACATGAACAAGCCCATTATAAACCAAGATAAATCCAATGCTTTATATTGAAACTAAGACCAAAACATTGCGACTCGCACCTGCCCTCTTTAATAACTCCAAACTTGATCACTTCATGAGCCAACACCAAACAACAAGCTTAAAAATGCTTAATAAATGGACATGGTAACACTACATTACAGAACTGTGTAACTGATACTTTACATTTTTAGGCATATTTCATAACCCATGCTCATTTGTAATTTATTCAGCAGTGTTAATTTGTATTTCTAGTTTCAGAAGTGTTACATTTGATTCTCACACCAGCTGTGGTGGTCAAAACTATGGACAACACTGGCTTGCTGTTTGCAAACATCAGAAACCGGCTATGTTCTCATGTTCTGGCTAATGCCATTCTGCCATAATAATTTCATATTTGCAGTATGTCATGTCTATGCTGTGCACAGTATGTGAAATTTGTGTTTGCACAATCACAATACGCCCAAATTAAGGCTATGAATTTGACTTGACAAAAGCGACAAATGAAGGAGACATTTTTTTTCTTTACAAAAGCTTTTTTTTTTTTCTTTTTTTATATACTCATTAGATTTTTTTACAAACAAAACAATTGTATTAAAATGCAAAAAAAAAAACTAACATTTTTGAAAACTAAATAGCATACTACCATTTGAAACATTTATTGTTGCGCTATTTAAATTTTCATATATTTTATAAAACAAAATTTGGAATACAGTGTATATATTGCATTAATGTGTATTGTGTATTAATATACACTATATTGCCCAAAATATTGGGACACCCCTCCAAATCATTGAATTCATGTGTTCCACTCACTTCCATGGCCAAAGGTGTATAAAATCAAGCACCTAGACATGCAGACGCAATGTGAAAGAATGGGTTGCTCTCAGGAGCTCAGTGAATTCAAGCGTGGTACCGTGATAGGTTGCCACCTGTGCAATAAGTCCATTCGTGAAATTTCCTCACTACTAAATATTCCACGGTCAACTGTATGTGGTATTATAACAAAGTGGAAGCAATTGGGAACAACAGCAGTTCAGCCACGAAGTGGTAAAATCACAGAGCGGGGTCAGCGCATGCTGAGGCACACAGTGCGCAGAAATTGCCAACTTTCTGCAGTCAATAGCTACAGACCACCAAACTTCTTGTGGCCTTCAGATTAGCTCAAGAACAGTGCGTAGAGAGCTTCATGGAATGGGTTTCCATAGCCGAGCAGCTGCATCCAAGCCTTACATCACCAAGTGCAATGCAAAAATATGTCACTTGCATAATAATTTGGAACACAGTTGTTGGGCAGAGGGGGTTTGCTGGATTATTCATTAAATATGGGTTTCCATAGCCGAGCAGCTGCATCCAAGCCTTACATCACCAAGTGCAATGCAAAGCATTGGATGCAGTGGTGTAAAGCACACCGCCACTGGACTCTAGAGCAGTGAAGACGTGTTCTCCGGAGTGACGAATCACGCTTCTCTGTCTAGCAATCCGATGGACGAGTCTTGGTTTGGCAGTTGCCAGGAGACCGGTACTTGCCTGATTACATTGTGTCAAGTTTGGTGGAGGGGGGACTATGGTGTAGGGTTGTTTTTCAGGGTTGGGCTTGGCCCCTTAGTTCCAGTGAAAGGAACTCTTAATGCTTCAGCATACCAAGACATTTTGGACAATTTCATGCTTTCATGCTTGTGGAAACAGTTTGGGGATGGCCCCTTCCTGTTCCAACATGACTGCACACTAGTGCACAAAGCAAGGTCCATAAAGACATGGATGAGTGAGTTAGGTGTGGAGGAACTTGACTGGTTAAGAGTACAGAGTCCTGACCTCAACCCGATAGAACACCTTTGGGATGAATTAGTGCGGAGACTGTGAGCCAGGCCTTCTCGTCCAACATCAGTGCCTGACCTCACAAATGTGCTTCTAGAAGAATGGTCCAAAACTCCCATAAACACACTCCTAAACCTTGTGGAAAGCCTTCCCAGAAGAGTTGAAGCTGTTATAGCTGCAAAGGGTGGGCAAACTCCATGTTAAACCTTGTGCAAGTACAGCAGTTTTAAAGTGGTTTATATATTTCGGCTTGCTGTGATGATTACTTTAGTTATTGGTGTAGCAAATTAGCTCAAAAGGGAAATATGAATAAATAATTATAACTTGTTATAATTGGCAGATTTTTTTAAATACTTTTGTTCGCTGACGAATGCTGCGCTAGAATGGGTGGTCTAGATGGATGGATTTCTGGACGGCTGGTGAGCTAGCGGGTGATGATTTGGGCTGGAATATTGGGAAGTGAGATGGAAGGTCCCTTTAGGGTCTCTGAGAGTGTCAAAAATAACTTCTGCAAGATATGTGGAGTTTATAACTGACCATTTTCTGCTATGGTATAAAAGGAAGGATAGTGCCTTCTGAAATAAAAGGATTTTCATTCAGGACAATGCACTATCCCATGCTGTAAAAAACACCACAGCAATAAAACTGTTTGAAAATGTATTTCTAAACCCACTATAAACGTTTCTCTCTCTTTTTTTGAGACTCCAGAGACACCAGCAGCTTCAAATATCTGTTTGCTTCTCAACAGTGGCTTTTTTATAGCTGTCCTTTTAATACAATAATTTTTAACTTTCCTTAGTAAGCCTTTATCTGACGAGTTCTCTTGTGCTGTAAATTACTCACAAATCTTATGATAGTTTGATAATCTCCATTCGGTTTTCACACAATATTAGTTGTTTTCATGCCTTATGCATAACATTGCAACATTTCATGCTTTTCATCTTTCTTCCTCCCTTTATTGCTTGAGAACAACCTCTTTAAGTTGGGTTTCCATTTACCTAAGTAGACCTGGCAAACTATTTAACAAACCTGTCTGAGATTGATACCAGTTATCTAAAAAGATACAGAGAAATAAAACAAACAAACACTTTCTTTGAAAAACTAAAATCTGAATGTGTATTGCACTATTTATTGAACATTTATTATTTAATCCTACTGATATGTCACTTGCATAATAATTTGGAACACAGTTGTTGGGCAGAGGGGGTTTGCTGGATTATTCATTAAATATAATGAATAATTGTGTCTGATTGGTCCAGACGCTACATTGGTTTAGTTTATTCCCGTTACATGAGCAAACCCATTATGCATATTCAGTGGTCTACCTACCTACCATCTGTTCATATTAAGGTATCGATACCATAACCACTACCAAAGCCAAAATATTGGTATCAGCCCAGTCTTAAACCTTATTTCATTCTGAACACAGTGAACCAGTGGTACTAAGCAAACAACATGAATAACCTCAAAGCAAGTAAGTGTGTGTGAAATGATGGCTTTCACACACTAGACGATGTTTATCAGGTCAGCAGTGTGAAGCTGGTCCACTTGGAGCACTTGGTCTGGTAACAACTGCAGCCTGAATATTAATCAGGCAATGCTCTAATTAGACACCAATGCAGCTCACAGCAGATGGATACTGTTTTTATATCAGTACAAGAGGCCAGACAGCTAATCACCTGTGACCGCACAAGGGCAGGGAGAGCCAGTCCGCTGTACATTTCATCTTCAGACTGCGAATGAGACGTTTACATTTCTTTTCTTAAAGGAGTGGAACCCACAACAACAGTGTGGAATGTTACAATACTTAAGTGTATGACAGAATTTAGTGCAATGCTAAAATAAAACAAAAATCTATGATTCTGAGAATAAAGCTATAACATTACCAAAAAGTTGAGTTTTGAGCAATTAAAGTAGTAATATTTTGAGAATATTATAAAACTTAATGTTTTTCATAATGTAATTAAAATTATTTAAATAATAATATTTTAATAATTAAAAGTAATATTTTTAATTAAATGTATTAATAAAAAAGGACCATTCCAAAATTTTGCATTAGTTGCATTATATATAAACCTTTTTCTCAAAATATATATATTTTTAAAGTGTCACTATCATAACACCATTGTAATTAATTTCTTTTAAAATATGAATTGTTTATTTCTTCAAGTACTACTATCAGAGCTAGCCTAGTCCTACCAGACTCTCGCACATTTAATTTGTACAGAGAGTCTGGCCACTCTCCATTGACAAGCGTTAACTTCCTTGAAGGCGGGTACTCTGTTGAAGTTTAAAACTATTGGATCTGCCATAACCAATTGCTAACGTTTGGTCGTGATGCATGTCATCTCAAACTAGCACAACATCAACGTCATCGTTATCAGCCACTCCCTCCCTCTGTTCGCTGATTGGACCGGTTAAAATTTGACCAGAGAAAACCAGAGAATATACCGCAATCCCAGACGGAGTACTGAAGGAAAATGAGCGGAAGTACGTAGGAGGGCGGAGCCAGGCTATAGTAGAGCAGCTTGCAGCACCAGAAATGAGCCGATCAGTGAAAGGGAATTGGTTGCCAGAAATATGATGCCATATAGATTTGCTAATTTGCAGCATTAAAAGTTCTGAAACATAAGATTTAAATCACATATTATGTGAAAATTACTGAATAAGTCAAATTTTCAAGAATTTCCCAGCTGTGTGTGTGTGTGTGTGTGTGTGTGTGTGTGTGTGTGTGTGTGTGTGTGTGTGTGTGTGTGTGTGTGTGTGTGTGTGTGTGTGTGTGTAAGTGTAAGTGTAAGTAAGTGTGTGTGTGTGTGTGTGTGTGTGTGTGTGTGTGTGTGTATGCAAGTGTAAGTGTATGTGTATGTGTGTGTGTGTGTGTGTGTGTGTGTGTGTGTGTGTGTGTATGTGTGTGTGTGTGTGTGTGTGTGTGTGTGTGTGTGTGTGTGTGTGTGTGTGTGTGTGTGTGTGTGTGTGTGTGTGTGTGTGTGTGTGTGTGTGTGTGTGTGTGTGTTCATGTTTTTCTATCCCGGTGGGGACTTTATCCTGAATGCATCATAGACTGTAAAAACAGATGGACGACATGCCTCTCTTCAAGTGAAGTAAGTGAAGCCATCAGTGTTCAAATATGGCGCTGACATCTTGGGTCTCGAGTCTGCACAGTAGTGTGCGCAAAGTGGAGCTGCAATATCAACTTTTTGTAAAATAAACAGTTATGGAAATAAAAATAAACAGTAGAAATTAAAGTTAAAGCTCCAATCTCCTCCTGAAGTAACTGAAAAAAAGTCTGTTGGAGCCTCAGTGACTACTTCGCTCAGAGAAGCTGTCAATCTCAGCTGTCAATCATAATGTCACACCCCGGATTTTAAGGCATGAAATAACTAACTAAATTAACTTATTTAAAGAATAAACACTTGAATTTACATCAGCATGATAAAAACTGCCTAAAATAACAGAAACCAACTTTGGACAAATAAAAAAAAAAAAATGTAAGTTTAATTTGATTGTTTAGTTTGTCTAAGTCCCATTACATTTTATGGAGAGGGCGGAGTTTATGACCTATACTGCAACCCACCACCTGGGGGCGATCGAGACACTTTGGCTTCACTTTTCAGGACTCACTTCAGGAGGTCCCCATGAGGAAACAAACTTATAAATAATACAAAATTTACAAAATAAAATAATTAAAAATAATTAAAAAAAATGTTTTAATGTAAGAATGCAGAAAGTTTTCTGTGATGGGTATGTTTAAGGGTAGGGTTAGTGTAAAGGAATACAATATACAGTTTGTACAGTATAAAAACCATTACGTCTATGGAGAGTCCCCACAAAGATAATGAACCAGATGTGTGTGTGTGTGTGTGTGTGTGTGTGTGTGTGTGTGTGTGTGTGTGTGTGTGTGTGTGTGTGTGTGTGTGTGTGTGTGTGTGTGTGAGTGAATTAGTACCTGGACCACCTCCATTATGTTCAGAGTTTTATCATCATATTAAATGCCTGCATCAACCCAAATGAAATATTAATGCTAGATTCATTTATAAGGCTTAGAGTTTTAATAGAGATTGATCTGACATTGTCAGAACAGATGAAACCACTAAACACACAGCTCAAGTCGCAGGCCATCCGTTTGAAAATATAATTAATTTCATAACTTCTTTCTAATGTGGATATCCTGGAGTTTGGAAAAGTATGCTTTAAGAGTGTTTTTTATTGCATGATACGTAATGTGACATGAGACTTCATTCAATTGTCCAATTGTTTTGAATGATCTTATCTTGTGTTTTGCAGCCACCCATTCAAGTTCCAGATGAATTTTTTAAATTATGAAATTAGATGAAGTACCTTCCAATTGTAAAGTATTTACTGGATTAATTTGTCTTAATTTACATAACTATATACTGACATATACCATTACTATATTTCAGTCATGACAACTCTCGGAATTGTTTGAACATAATTTTATTAAATGAGTAATATTGCTGTAGATGTAAATAGGATTGGTTTTGGCCGACTAGATCTGCTACGCTGCTGCTGTGGCTGCAGGCAAGTACACAAACTCACTCTGCTAGATCACAAAGACTCCAAAAATAAAACTGCTGCTGCTGCAAAGCAAGTATGAATACTTTCTCCATAAACAAGGTGACATTTAAGTGCTGCTGCAAAAGACCCCCGTAGCAGATCTAAGACAGGTGGTGCTGGGGTGGAGGAGGGTGAAGACGAGCACGCAGTCTAACGGTACCTGTGTCGGACCGAAATATATACATACTGCCCTAGATGGGAAGAAATGCCCAATTGGCTGTAGTAACGGCCACGAGACAACCAATCAGCGATACGTTAGAGTTTCATAACTGAACTGGGTATTATATACAATTTTGATCATACCGCCACCACTAATTAGGTTTCTTACATCTGATGTGACTTTTTCTGTCTAGCTTATGTTGTTTTTATAGAGATTAGAAGTTTGTAACTACAGTAGGTTATAAAAGACTCAATCCTCTGTGAGTCAGAGCGAATATACTGACAGCACAGAATAAATATGACTTTGTGCATGATATCCATCTTAAAACCCCTTTAATCTCACCCTTAGAGCTATTTTTACATCATCTCTTCTATTCAGAATTTTTTTACTTTTCAAGACTCTACGCCACTTAAAAACACAGGAGCTCTGGAACAATGTTAGACAAGAGAAACCTTTTCTAAAAAGTCTCTCTGTGACTGGATCGTTCCACTCTGCCAGTTACTGTAGTTTTACACCAGTGTTTTCTCTCTCTCTGGACTGTCTGTCTATCTGACCTCTGTTTTTCCCTGAGTTTGACTCATTGTGGCTCTTTCTCCTGTCTTTCTCTTTGGCTGCAGTGATCTAGACAGGGACTTTTGGAATAACAACGACAGCAGCACTGTGCAGCAGCGCTGGAGCTCCTATCCACCCAAGGAGTTCATCCTCAACATGTCCCCCTACGCCCCCTATGGAGACCCTCGCCTCACGCCCAAGTGAGTCTTGGTTACGGCTGGTAAGGGACCCCTTCTCTCTGTGCAGGGCTGTACTGAAAGGGGAAGTCCATTCAATCCTCTCTATTCCAGCCTTTCCATTCCAGCGATCCTTTTTAGCTTACAGGGACTCATCTGTGTATCATGAGACCTATCAAATGTCACAAAGCAATGTCCTTGGTCATATTTCACCCCAAAATCAAAAGGAAAAAAATTGCTAACCAGCTAATATTAATATTAACTTATATATATATAATTTTTTTTCTTTTTCTTTTTTGCAAGCCATGGATTTTTGTCTTTTATCTTTATAAAATCAGTGCAAAAAGTAATATTTTGATTTGGCTTTTTATGGGCATGGTTTTCTTGATAATTAAGCTCATTTAAATCCCCAAATTCTCATTACTGCAAAAAATTTAAAAATAAAATAATATTATATTAGTATTATATAGATATAATATGTGTGTGTGTGTGTGTGTGTGTGTGTGTGTGTGTGTGTGTGTGTGTGTGTGTGTGTGTATATATATATATATATATATAAACCCGATTCCAAAAAAGTTGGGACACTGTACAAATTGTGAATAAAAAAGGAATACAATAATTTACAAATCTCATAAACTTATATTTTATTCACAATAGAATATAGATAACATATCAAATGTTGAAAGTGCGACATTTTGAAATATCATGCCAAATATTGGCTCATTTTGGATTTCATGAGAGCTACACATTCCAAAAACGTTGGGACAGGTAGCAATAAGAGGCCGGAAAAGTTAAATGTACATATAAAGAACAGCTGGAGGACCAATTTGCAACTTATTAGGTCAATTGGCAACATGATTGGGTATAAAAAGAGCCTCTCAGAGTGGCAGTGTCTCTCAGAAGTCAAGATAGGCAGAGGATCACCAATTCCCCCAATGCTGCGGCCAAAAATACTGGAGCAATATCAGAAAGGAGTTTCTCAGAGAAAAATGGCAAAGAGTTTGAAGTTATCATCATCTACAGTGCATAATATCATCCAAAGATTCAGAGAATCTGGAACAATTTCTGTCCATTTAAAATGGACTGTGGCAAAGTGGAAAACTGTTCTGTGGTCAGACCAATCAAAATTTGAAGTTCTTTTTGAAAAACTGGGACGCCATGTCATCCGGACTAAAGAGGACAAGGACAACCCAAGTTGTTCTCAGCGCTCAGTTCAGAAGCCTGCATCTCTGATGGGATGGGGTTGCATGAGTGCGTGTGGCATGGGCAGCTCACACATCTGGAAAGGCACCATCAATGCTGAAAGGTATATCCAAGTTCTAAAACAACATATGCTCCCATCCAGACGTCGTCTCTTTCAGGGAAGACCTTGCATTTTCCAACATGACAATGCCAGACCACATACTGCATCGATTACAACATCATGGCTGCGTAGAAGAAGGATCCGGGTACTGAAATGGCCAGCCTGCAGTCCAGATCTTTCACCCATAGAAAACATTTGGCGCATCATAAAGAGGAAGATGGGACAAAGAAGACCTAAGACAGTTGAGCAACTAGAAGCCTGTATTAGACAAGAATGGGACAACATTCCTATTCCTAAACTTGAGCAGCTTGTCTCCTCAGTCCCCAGACGTTTGCAGACTGTTATAAAAAGAAGAGGGGATGCCACACAGTGGGAAACATGGCCTTGTCCCAACTTTTTTGAGATGTGTTGATGCCATGAAATTTAAAATCAACTTATTTTTCCCTTAAAATGATACATTTTCTCTGTTTAAACATTTGATATGTCATCTATGTTGTATTCTGAATAAAACTTCCACATCATTGCATTCTGTTTTTATTCACAGTTTGTACAGGGTCCCAACTTTTTTGGAATTGGGATTGTGTGTATATGTATATATACAATATAAATAATAACAGAACAGTTTTGTATAACAGTAATGAACATTTGTTTAGAAAACATAATTCATTGTGATTTTAATAATGATCTAATGGCCCTATAAAAGGCTTTACTCTTTTAAGGCAGATAACTTGCTTTAAACATCTTACTTCTTCAAGGTCAATTTGCATGACCCACAAAGCATGGCAAAGGAAACCCATCTGTAAGAGCTATATCTAGGGCAGTCCTTGTCATTTTCTAACATTCTTGTTGGCTTTTTATCATTCAGCGTACACCACAATCCAGACTGAAATGTCCAATCTTTAGGTCAACCCATCACTCTCTGAGAATCGTGGGTTGAGTTCCACAGAGGGTAGTGGCGTTCGCTTCACTGTGCCGTCTCCTTGTAATTTAATTGCTTAATTGAAGTCATTATCTTCGAGGGAAAGTAGTCTTTCTGGATTAATTCCCAGGATAAATCAGAATCTAATTGATAGGAGACAGATACAGACTGGTCCCTGCCCACTTCTCATCCACATGCTGATAATTACGGTCTACATTCCCTCCCACAAACACACACACTCACATCAGTGTGTGTTCAGTATATGATCAGTAAAATGTCTATTCAGTCATCCACTGAAGAAATACATTTATTTCATTTCATTTCATTTCATTTCATTGTTTTCCTGGCCCATTTTTTCCATATAATGAAAGTGCTTACATTTTTTTCTAAAAGAAATTACATTTTCATACAAATCATGCAAAATCGCCACCTCAAAATCATGTGTTGTCTCATAAGATCAGGATGGTGGTACCATTAAAGCAGTAAAAGTTCATGCATTTGTGGATGAACAAAATCTGCAGGCTTTTTTTTTTTTTTTTTTTTTTTTTTTTTTTTTTTTATGCACTGATTTTGGGGAACTTTGTGATAGATGTACATTCCCATTCTGTGAATTTTCCTGCAGGCACAGATTTCATGTGGGATTTCCACACTTCCACCTCTCTCAAATTTCATTCGCAAATTTCATTTTGGATCCCGTGACGGCTCTTGATGTGGCAAGTTTGAAAAACACATTTGCAAATGATGTTTGAGAGCTGCGATTGGAAGATTAACGACTTTTTTGTCTGTTCCTTACTCAACTCTATCGTGTGACCTCAGAAGACTTTAAATATAGCACATAAGTCATACTGTATGCACTACCTTACAATAAATACAGATTTAAAAATAAAAGTTAATAAGAACATTTTATTTTTTGAGGTGAACTGTTCCATTAAAGGACCGATGGATTGCTAAAACATTTCTCAAGCCCCCAGTTCCCTACAGCCCTGCCAGCAGCACTAATGTTTCTAACCGCTAACATTTCACCCCCAGCCCATGGATGGTCTCCATGGAGACGGACAACCCTCAAAACCTCAGACTTTTGACCTAAAAGGTTTAAATGCATTCAAGAACATCTTGATTGGAAGTATATTGGTTTCTTGCCATCTTATCTAGGCCTGATTGAATGTTGAGGGTTGACCGTTAGCTCTTCTGCTGTGTTGCTGTGTTTTTTGTGCCTTTATGGTTGTATTTGTACTTGTTGTATTTCGTCTCTCCAGTCACCTGTAACTTCCCCTTTGTAGTTTGACGCTCAGTATGGACCTGTGTGACACAGAGTGTACAAAAAACATCTTCACATTGGAGATCTGCTTCTGATCTTTTTTTTTTTTTTTTCATTATTATTTTTTCATAGTTGCTGTTTAATTAAGCGATAGAATTTATTTTACAGGACATCTTCCTTATAGTCATCTTATATTTACTTACTTAATTTTAACCATATAAAATGTAGTTGAAGCATTTTTGTGTTATTATTATGCTATTTTGTATAGATGCATTCACACTGACAGCAAATAAATTGACAAAGGTCGCCCAGTTGCTGTACTGCAAACTAGCTAGTTATTTAGCATTACTGTGTATATTATAATATTTCTATTCAACTTTATTTTTTTTATTTTTTATTTTTTACTTTCTGGTAATTTTTGTACTTAAACTTTAGTTAGTTGCCAACATTTCTATTTTGCTTTTTTTTATTTATTTTTTTTATATCTATTATTTATATTTATTTAATCTTTAATTAAAGTAATGAAATAGTTTTAGCAAAACTGGTGGAAACTTGGGCAGTTTACAGATCCCTTACAGAGCACCAGTGGAAATTTTCCACCATTTCTGTGAAAAAAAAGGAAAGAAAAAAAGATCTGGTTACACTTTGGGCCCTATTTTAACAATCTGAGCACATGGTCTGAAGTGCATGGCGCAGGTGCACTTAGGGCGTGTCCGAATCCACTTTTGCTAGTTTAATGAAGGAAAAAACGGTTGGCGCGCCCGGCGCAAGGGTTGTACCTAGTTTCCTAATGAGTCATGGGAGTGTTTTAGGCGTAACGTGCAATAAACCAATCATAGTCTCATCTCCCATTCCCTTTAAAAGCCAGTTTGCTTGCACCATGGTGTGCTTCTGCGCATCCCTGTGTGTGTAATAAGCAGAGTGTACACGCAAAAAAATAGGCGCAAATTACTAATGCGCCCTTTAAATAACACAAAAAATACTGCAGCTTTAGACCAGGTTTTTGTTGGTCAGTGGCACAGTCGTTTTCAGTTGCCTCAAAATTGCAACGCGCCAACAATGCACCTGAATGCACCTCGTTTTCAGACCAGCACGCCCATGAGCGAACAGATGGGCGCGAGTGCGAGTGATAACTGTGTTGGGCTGAAACTAGCAAAAAACACTTGGTGCTGCATTGCGCCGGGTGTGTGATAGGGCCCTTTATTTTAAGGTGACATAGTTACACATTACTACAGGTACTTACTATAGTAATAACAGTAAATTATGTATAATTACAAGTAACTAACCCTAAGCCAAGTACATGTAGTTAATTCATATTACTCAGAACTTAAGTACAATGTAACTACGTCACCTTAAAATAAAGTGTAACCAAAGATCTCATTGAGGCTGACCAATCACTATCAGTGTGAACACCTTTAATAAGGATATCTTTAAACACTATATAATAAAAGTGAAGAGATTAAGACACTACTTACACCAGTCAGCAACCTTGCCATCTGCTTTTACAAATGTCAAGCCCCCTCTGTTTCTGTTCACCCCCTGAGGTTGACACAAATGTTGCGTTATGGGTCATCTGTGTCTTAAGTGGCTGTCGTCGATCTGTTGCCGTCTATGCTAGTCACGACACCTGTGTTTGAAGTGTTAACCTTTAGTCTGTCTCTTCTGTCACTGTACTGTCCAGATCCAGTGAACATCAGTCCCTGCCTCACTTTGAAGGGAAAGCAAGAATGATTAATATATGTGGGAAATACGATTTGATCCGGTGCCTGACATCTCTTATACAGTGTACTGATAGAAATTAATTATCTCAAAATATGTATGTGATTCAAATGTAGTATTTTCCCAATTATACATACACTACCTTTCAAAGGTTTGGGGTAGGTAAGATTTTTTTAATATTTTTGAAAGTCTCTTACTCACTAAGGCTGCATTTATTTAAACAAGTAAAAACAGAACAATATGTAATAGTATTTCGATTTAAAATAATATATTTTTTCATTTTAAAATGTAATTTATTCCTGATGACAAAGCAGAATTTTCAGCATCATTACTCTAGTATTTATGTCTCATGTCTGATTATTATCAATGTTGAAAAACCGAGACTTATTTCTTTATAGACTTATAACCCCCCAAAATTTAAATGATCGTGTGCATGCGATTTGAATGAAGTAGTAGTAGGGCTGCACGATTTGGTAAATACATAATTATATTGCAATTATTTTAACAGATACTGTGATTTGAAAGCCAAAAGAAAACGGCATAAAATGTCACTAAAACAGCTGCTCTCATGTTAAAAAGCATGTGCAAAACTGCAAACCAGCGTGCGGAGGCTTTTGTCTGCAAATTAGGTTGTGTATTAAGCACGCTCTGCTGATGATAGAACGAATTACTCTTCACGCTGAAGTTCTCCTCTCGTTCAGTTGACCCAAAAGTGCATTGAATGAAATCCAATTCAGCTTTCTTAGCATTCACACAGTTTTATGCTGGAAAAACATCAACCAACCTTAAACCAGTCTAAGCTGGTTAGCCTGGTCTGTTGCAAGGTTTTAAAAAGGTTTTGCTTTTCAGATGTCAGGCTAGTAGACCAGCTGGCTGCCCAGCTTAGCTCTGCATTATTTTAGTGTTATTTATAAACTATTAGAGAATTTATTCATATTTTGAATTAGATTTTTATTACTGTTATGTGATTTGTCATTTTTATCAGTCCTATTTCGCTTTATTTTTATTTCAGTTTTAGTCTGTCAGTTTGAAAATTTGACAGAAGCGTTACCCTCGATCTTCCTATATATATATATATATATATATATATATATATATATATATATATATATATATATATATATATATATATATATATATAAATAGTTGTGGGTGTACTTAAAGGCGAAGATTGGCCAAGATTTTTGGATTCAAATATCCAAAACCACTAGAACAATGTTATATATTTTGTTGACGTGTACTTACATTATCCCAAATGCTTCCAACCATGTTTAAATCCATTTTAACCAGGACGCGGATTGTTTCATTGCGCTCACCTGTCAATAACGGCATATCCTCGATTTCTGCTACTTCAGTAGAAACCATGGAAACACCAAAGACGTTTTAGTATATTATCTCTTTTATTAGACAGGTGAGCAACTGTTCGGTTTATTGACAGAAAACGAATCATTGTTATATAGCTCAACACAGTTAGTCTTATTGTTTGAAACCTATTTATACCATGCCTCATAGAAAATGTTATTTTGTCAAGTGGCTAGCATAATCAGAAAGACCTTTATTTTTAGTAACAGTAATACAGCATTTTCTCCACCATACAATATATTTTAAAATTAACTGCATGTCATTTAGCAACACATTATAATATTCTAATATTGATCTAGCTTACTGCAATGTGCAACATATGTCTCATACCAGCCACAGAACAAACGCACAGAGTAACGTTAACGTAACTTTTAACAAACTCAAATGTATTTTTAGTATGATTGTTTTGACCAAGTAAAACAGCACTGCATTACCCCACAATTTTAATTCGTCAGATAAACTGACCCATCCTGCTTCATACCGCAGTATCATTAATAAAACTTGAATACATTCAAGTCCACTCTATATTTAATTGAATAAAATGATAAATAAGAAAAACATACAGTAAAATTGGGGTAAGACACAATTATGAAAATTTTCATCCTTGCTCATGCATATTAATTACCAGATTTACCAAAAGTCTGAATGTTGGTAAAAAGGCATTCACTATAGTAGAATTGCAGCCTGCAGTCATTTAGCAAGGGTCATGGTCTTAAAGCTATCCTTTTACATGGCCATTTTTAGTGTTTGTAAACAGCTAAAATGCCTATAACTGTATTCTTTTAATAAATTGTAGCCTTAAGCTGTTTAATAATTACTCTGGGCCAAATCGTGCAGCACTATATAGAACACCGAGGTGTACAATATTTTTGATTTTCTTTCAGACCAAGAAAAATTTATATTTTAATCAAGTTCTCACAGTAATTTATTTGGCTTCTTGCAGGGACAGTCTATACATCAATATTACTTTTCTTAAGTGTGTGGCATAGCAAACTAATAGGATGCAATTCCAACAACATCTGCCTTCCTTTTACTGTCTGCCCATGTTCCCTGTAAATCAGACCCATCTGCTTGCTCTCTCAGCACCCGAGCGTCTGCCCCCTTCAGACCCCTACCGTCTACGTCCCCGTTACACCTGCTTGGTTTACAGCTGGGTCTCCAGTGGGATTGTTTTCTACCTCTGTTCCTTATTGCTCTGCCTGAAGGGTTCTGAACAATCTGTTTCTCTTCCTTCTGTCTGAATCTTTCATTCTTCTTCAAACTCTCCTGTCGTTTCTGTTCTTGCATATCTCCTTATCTCTCTCTTCCCTCTTTCAGTGGATCGCTGGAGAAGGGGGAGGGTGGTGGGGGGGCAGTGGGGGGTCCCAGTCGCAGTGACAGCTGCATAGGCGCAGGGACCAGCAAGTCCGGGAGGTGGCAAACTGTCCAGAGCCACCTGCACTCCGGCAGCTTGAGACCCAACAAGTGAGTGTTAGAGGATGACTTCTTTTTCTTGTGAGAAGTTTGGGGCAAGAAAGCAAGTGGTTGTGCAGAGCATAATGGTTTAGTTGATGTTGAATTTTTTGGGGGGTGAACTGTTCCTTTGTCATTTTTAAGAGATTTTACTATGCTCTTTTTTCATACATTGACTGTGACCATGACTGTAAAGGACAAAAAAGCACCATTAAAAGTAGCCCAAGATCAGTTGGCATATTTCTCCAGGTTTGAGTAAATGTCATTGGCTCTCACATGTGTTTTGCACTATGCTTCAAAAGTTTGAGGTCAGTAAGATGTTTTTGAACAAAGTCTCTTCTGCTCACCATTTGATCAAAATACGGCAAAATCGTAATACTGTAAAATATTTTAACAATTTAAATTACAGTTTTTTTTTATTTATTTGAATATATTTTAACATTTAATTTATTCCTGTGATTTAAAGCAAATTTGAACACATTTGTTCTAAGATGTGTAGGAAGTGTAGGGAGTAGTTTTATATTTCCAAACATTCCTTTTGCAAATATAGTAATTAAAAGCACATTAAAACAATATTATATTCACATTATTGCTTAATTTGACCATAATCATCATGAATATCATTACGCCCAGGCCTAATATGACGTCTAGTGGGCTTCATTGATCAAACAGAGCCTCACATCACCAAGCATTTTAAAAATGGAGACACCTGAAATGTAGAACATTTTGTTTCACTGACTCTTAAAATCATTTGTTTATTTTATTTTCAATTTAGTCACATTTTTTCAGTCCTCCAAAACTGTTTATCTCATTTCAATCCCTTCTTCAACCTATAAATGGCTTCTAGAGTTGCAACCCTTTCTCTCATATCTTTCTACTCCTCTTGCCGTCTTATGCACACATCCTCCATCAGCATTTCTATTACCTGATGTCTTGGAGCTCTGTAATAACAAGCAACTACAGATTTCTGCTAAAGCTTAAGGATTTACTGGAGGACTCAAAGAATCACCAACACTTCTCCTTCAACCCGTGTTTGGATGAGTGCAGATGAGAATGTCAGTGTTTGTCAGGATGGCTTTAGAGAGTCGTCCTGAGAAAGGTTAGGTATTTCCTCACTAATCAAATATTTATCTCAGTGAAAGAGAAAAGTTAAAGGAATAGTTCACGCAAAGATTTTAATTGTTTAATCACCTTTATGTTGTTTCATACTGTTTGGCTTTCTTTCTTCCTTGGAACCCAATAGGTTTATTTTATTTTTATTTTTATTGTTTTATTTTATTTTTATATATTTTTATTATTTTTAATTTAATTAATTTTTTATTTATACAAAATATTATTATTATTTATTATCATTATTACTGTATATCTGACCACTGTTTTTCTTGACAGTGTTTTCTTTTCTTTTTCTTTTATTATTGAACTATTCCTTTAAGGTGAGACTAGCAAGTACATTGATTTATTAAACTTAGTTTTAGCCATGAAAGGATAAGATCCTTTATAACTTTCCAATATGAAATTGCTCCTGCGTTACAGAGGATGTGACAGAAGCTTTATTAATGTGATGTGCACTGATGTGCACTGTTAGCCACTGAATATTTAAAGTTCATCTGAGGAAGTACTGGCCTAAAATTGCCTAAAATTGGTTTCTCGAGCCCGTCTTTAACAAAGCGGTTGTACTTTAATGTTGAATTTCACACAGTATTCATGTCTGGCAACGGCTAGAGGCTAGATGAATCCAACAAGAAAAACCTTTCCTTTTTTTCCCTCTAAAATAACGACACTTCTTTTGGGGAGCTGTATTTTTTCATTCTTTTGCTTCTGTGTTTTCTCACTTTGATCATTGTTTCGACTGAGTCCGCAACCCCCACACACTTATTTTTCTTCCTTGCTTTCAAAACCTATTTATACACACAGAACTGAAGCAGATATGAGAAAACAAGTAGATGAGGAATGTAATTTCCTTAATGACAGCTCAAGCTGCATAATGGGTGTAAGTGCAGGGTGGTATATGCATTACATACATGCATATATACTTTGTATGTATGTATGCATGTATGTACGTATGTATGGAATGGTATCTAAAAGTCATGTGTGAAATGAGTGCCGTCGTATCACGCTTGTGGCATTATAATGTGATTTTAAAATAGGACATGTTCATGGACCAACTTCCTTGTCAGAACTGGAACAAAATTTCAATCTGTCAATCAGATTTTAGCATAAGGGTTCATCTAAAGACACTTTCACATGACTCACATCAGGGCTTCAGTTCAAGCTCTTGAAACAAGCACCATGCGCTGCTTTGACGTATTGTGCCATTTTACTATCAGTCTCAGAATATATCAGACAGTTTTTCCAGTTTGTCAATAAGATAACTGTATCTTGTTGGCTAACATGGATAAAGTTTTGTTTTGGAAGCATCAGTATGAAAGTGCTGAACACTACAAATCAGTAATATTTTGCATCATATGCCCTTGTTTTCCAGCAAAGGTGTGTTTTTGAATTTATGGAAAATTTTATTATAAATATAAAAATGCAGTGCTAAAAATCAATATTGACTATTCTTTTATGGCAGGGAAAGTAAAAATCATAAGTACACCACAAATTGTCCTTATTTGGAGCACTACGCTGTGTTGTACAACTTTTTAAATGTTTGTGTTTTTGATTGATTGTACAAATTAGCCACTAATTCGCCAAAACGTAAAATGTTTTTATAGTTTGGCAAAGATTGACAAAGGATGTTGATCCAGGAATATGTCCTCCGTGGCTAAATCATGTCATGCCAAATAGTAAGAAATGCCTACTCACCAACTCTAACAATCATACTAGCTTTCCATTGTAATATTCTAAAGACAAGCACAGTAGTAAGTCATTCATTTAACTCATCTACATGAATTCATTAATGCGCCGCTGTTCCTTTTGCAACCTTGACATGTGTATAAAAAGCATAGCACCAGAGTTTGAGTTATTGCTGACATTCATTCCCTTCACAAATAAGCTCAGTAGGGACGCCTCCCTTGAGTACCGTGTGAGAATTATAGCACTGGGACCTTGATAGGGGTGTGTGGCGCGTAACCCTGGTGAAGTAAATCCTCCAGCAGAGCATTAGCATCAAACAGAACAGCTCAATGGGACTTTACACTAATCAGACATGATGCAGAGCAAAGGAAGCTGTTGGGAAGGGTTGAATGGATAGAAACGATAATTGAATTAACATATTTAAGACGAAGTAGATGTAGAGAGATCTTTAGCGGAAGGAAGTTGGGTCTACAAGATATACTCCATAAGATCATGCCAGAGGAAACACAATTACCCTTTTTCCATTGAAATGGTGCAGGTGCTCATCCCGGAGGAACTGTGAATGTTGTCAGAACTGGTGTGACACAAGAGCCTATTCTTCTTGAACTTTATCTTGAGAATTTTACGAACATTAACACCCAAATTCAATATCTTTATGACATCTGAAGTTGCTACTATCAGTAATTTAATTATGCAACAAATAGATTTTGTATGGTAAAAATGTCTCTAGATTGTCCACAGGCTCTGGTATCAGCACCGTCATCCTGTCGATGGAAAATGGGTGCGTGTGTAAGTGAATGTTGCACATTTTGCTAATGTTGCTGCCTAACTTTACTTTCTTTTTCTTCCCTCATTCCCTCATTGTGCCTCTGTCGCCCCAATGGACATCTTAAAATGTCTGTTCCTTCACGTTCTCTTACCCTTCCCTCCCTCAACTCAATGGTCTTGTTTGTTTCTCTTCTGTGTCCCAACACTCTTCCTCATTCTGTCGTCTTTTCATGTCTGGCTTCCTCTCCCTTGTCCTCTTTGGTCTCTTTGGTCTTCATTAATTGTGTCTACCTTCTCTTCCCTTTATCTTGTGACTTCCTGTCTGTCTCTGTTTCTCGTCTTCGTCTCGCCCCACAACTTGGCCCCTTTCGTATTGTTTGGTGCCAGTTTTGGGGACCCCTCTCTTTCCACCACCTCCACTTTGGAGCATATCCCGTCCTCAGCAGCCCGCCCCAGGCCCCTGGTCAGGCAGCAAAGCCTCCAGCAGCCCCTAACCCACCAGCCCCCGCCAGGCCCCAACGACCCCCCAGCCACCTCCCAGAGTCTGGGCCAACTGCACACTGGGCCCGGGGGTGGGGGCCACCGGGGGGGCCCGCGGGGGGTGCGTGGTAGCCCGGCTGGAGCAGGGGCGTCCCGCTACAGGTCGGGTGGAGGGGCACGATCGCGGTCCAATCCTGGAAGCTGGGACCACATGATGGGACAGATCCGGACCAGAGGCATGGACGTCAAGTCATTCCTGTGAGTATCAAATACCAGTCTGAGAATTACTGTTATTGTAATGTTAACTGTCGTTGTCCCAGTAGCACTTTATTTATTGCCTTTTTCTGGATCACATATTTTAGCAATCATCATAATCATTCGAAAGCTTATTCGCTCAAAATTCATCCTATGAAAACTTGAAACAATGGACATTGTGTTACCATGGAAATGGCACTTTAAAACCTTTTTAGCAGGCTCAATATATCAACTTCAAATTTGGAACACAAATTGATTAGACACATATGGCTTTGATTTTCTAGCAATTATAGAACTATAACAATTTTAGATCAGATCTACCTATGCTCAAAAAGGGGGGTGACATTTAACAGGTTAAAGTTGAAGCCACTAGTAGCGCCACTGGTGGTATCAACTGGAATTGCAATTATAATGAGAGTTTCCAAACAGTCTGAAACAAACGGACCTTTAGTAGTTGTCTCTCTTCACTAAACTGGGAATGGAGAAAGTATAAAATACACACTTCATGTTATGCATCTGCAATGCAAGTGGACTTAGCCAAGATGCTCTTCTGCTTCCTACCACTGTTATGATGTCTTCAGTTTTAGCAGCTCATACTCCAAGTTGATTAGTTGCTATAAGGGGTTGCATTGACTAGTCGACTTTAATGCTCTGCCATGACGCTTTAAGCTTGACGTTGACTAGCTGACCTACAGAGGGTGCAACAGGATAAGCCATTTCCTGACACGCACGCTCTGTTTCCAACAGTTAAAATGACAAATAAATGCATACTCAGAGAGCTCTCCACAAGACATGTTTGATTATGCCATCTGAATGCTTAAAATTAATCGAGAGAATGCACATTTAAACCGCTTATTGTACAGGTAAGTTAATCACCATTGTAAACTAATGTGTGCTGCATTGTAACGCACACACACAGCTCACACATCACGTGGAGATCGTGTGCACCGTACACAGAATCATTCAGTAGTGCAGAAATGTTTTGTCAACACTGTTTCTGTGATTTATCAATAAAATAGTTTAGAAACTGAAAAGTTCTTGCATATATTTCTTGATAACTAAAACTCACAGCTTCACTACTAGTAGAGAGACGCTGGCTGGTAGAATTAATTCACACACAATTTCTCTCTCTCTCTCACTAATGCATTCATATTCTTCATTGTGCTAATTTATCTGTATCTGATTTAGAATGAGCAGAAATCTGTGTGAAATATAATGACCCAAAGACAAAAGAACAGATCAAAAAGATGGTATGCAGGAGCAATAACCTTGTGGGCAGTGCTGTGTTATATGCCATAGCTGTCCTGTGCACAAGAAAACCCGCGTTTGCCTCTCAGCTCAAGGTTCAGGCTTAATTAATGACGTCATCAGCGACTAGTCGATGTCGACTTTCATCACATAAATGTTGACTTAAAAAAAGTTGTTCAACCTCTAGTTGCTACTGACTTTTACTTCATGCATGTGGTACTCCAGAGTATTGTACTGGATGCAGGGGTGTCAAACAGAGGATAATGGTGGACGGAGTTAATTTAATTATCCACTATGTTATACTGTAGGGAATCCTATGATTGAAGCTGAAGTTGGGCATTCAAAGCCCATGCATGTGGTGCTCGCTGTGTGAATATATTCACCATCTTTACTCTCATTTTATAATCTTCACGTCTGTCTGATGAACTGCGGGTTGCTACACCACTCACTTTATTAATGCTACCATAGTAACTTCTCCATTTCTAATGAATGCTGAATATGATTGATGTTTTTGCCCCCAAGCGAATCCTTTTAATATTTGTGTCTAGAGTAGATTTAGAGGATGGTTTGCAGTAGGTCTATCTGTCTGTCTGTAGGTCCAGAGCTGTTGATTAAATTTCTCGCTTGTGTTGGTTATGCTAGTTAAGAAGCCCGATGGAGACACCAGCATCCAAAACACACCGCATGTGTATCTTTTGAGCAGGACTGTGTCTTGCGATCTGATCATGCGATGTGATTGCTTTACGCTCTGTCACTTGGTCATGCTTGATTCATGACTTCTCTTACGCACTACTGCTTGCTCATGCCAGCCCAGGCACTTTGTTTCTCGTCGTGCTCTGTCGCTTTACTCATGCCTGATTGCGTCCTGTCTCTCTCTGTGCCCTTCTGTCTCTCTCTCTGTTCGCCCATCTGTTTGGTTTGAGCGTCTTCTTCATGGCTCTACACCTGTCACCTGTGCACTGCAGGGTAGAAGAAGAGCCAGAGGACGTGGATTATTCAACTGTGTCTATCTTTATCTTTAAGAGGACACATTTCAATCTGTGTCATAGAGGAGGGAACCTCTTTACATAATCAATGTGTGTTTATCCACGTCTGAGGCCCTGTTTACATCTGGTATTAAGATGCGTTTTGGTTGATCAGATCACAAGTAGACGAGGGAGACACATTACCGTTTACACCTGCTGTTTTAATCCGTCTCTTTTGTCCACTTTCAACCACTTCTGTCCTGATTTCTTCGAGGAGAGGGTCTATAGATGGGTAAATAAGCTCACATAATTTGCATATGAACACGATTTGAAGTATGCTAATTAACCAATAATATTCAGTTATTTTTTAAGTATTATATTATTAATTTATATTTTAATTAGCTTTATTATATTTTCCATTTTCATTTTAATTTTAGTTTGTTTTAGTCCTTTTGTTATGTTCTTTTGTCGTTCTTATTAGCTTTTCTAATTCTATTTAAATTTATTTCATTTTTATTTTTAGGAATTTTAGTACTTCAGCTTCAACTTATTTCAGCTAGCTGTACAGTGTGTGGGTTTTTTTGTTTTGTTTTTTTGTTTTTTTATCTAATATTTACATTTTATTTGTTCAAGAATCTGACTACACATTTAATATGATATAGATAAGAGAATAGATAAACAAATTGTTTCTTAGTAATATTTTGCAGCACACATGCAGTCTTTCTCTCTCATCACATGGGGCTGTATATGTCACAAATAAAATAAACCAACTTATAATTTCTTTGCTGCTGTGGAATAGTGGTGCAGTCAACACTGTATTGTTAGAAGAGCTGAACCGATTCAGTGCCAAGAAATTCAGGTCTTAACAACTAAGGCTAAATCAAATATCCAATATCTTTCATGAAACCCATTCAGTGATGTGAATACAGAGAAGAATGAATGAAATAAGTAATAACTACTTTTCTATTAACTCTTTGTTTACAAATTCAATTGTGTGTGTATGTGTGTCTGCAATCTTACACAAAAGCCTGTTTGAGTGTGTATCGTATCTGCACCAAGGTCATTTAGCAGTTTACAATCCCTATAGGTGATTGGTGATTGTGTGTGTGTGTGTGTGTGGTCAATGGCTTAGAAGTCACTATATGTTCTCTGCTGGCAGATCAACTCTACACAGCATTGATCTCCTGTCCTCACCATCATTACTACCATGATTAACTGTCAGAGAGAGAGAGAGAGAGAGAGAGAGGGGTGGTTCACACTCAGTTTAAGGAAGCGAGTATGCTTTCCATTTGGTCATAGACAACTTGCCATTTTTGTTGAGGGAACAGTGAAGAGCACAACTTGTACTCTACCTGCCAGACAATGTCTCCAACAGAAAGACATTCATACTACCAATTAAAAGTTTGGAAACACTTGAGTAAATGTGTGTCTTATGATCTTAAAGGACTAGTTCACTTTAAAATTCGAATCGATGGGGTTTTGTAAGAAATGTATCCATATTTAAAAATTTATAAAGATAAATATCTAGCTTCTGCCAGAACTTCCATATCCAACTTATGAAGAAAGTGTAACGCCTCTCGCAGTTCAAAACGCTTACGCTACATCTGACATCATACGTTACGTCAGTTATGCTTTTTCTGTAAGTTGAATACGGAAGGTGGTCTGATGGAAGCTATGTTTTAATGATGTTTTATTAACAAGGTTCGGGAAGCACGTTCAGATAATTGACAAAAGTGGAGAGCACTCAGCTAATCAACAAGAGGTATACAGTGGGTACGGAAAGTATTCAGACCCCCTTAAATTTTTCACTCTGTTATATTGCAGCCATTTGCTAAAATCATTTAAGTTCATTTTTTTTTTTCTCATTAATGTACACACAGCACCACATATTGACAGAAAAAGTGAATTGTTGACATTTTTAAAATATCACATGGTCCTAAGTATTCAGACCCTTTGCTGTGACACTCATATATTTAACTCAGGTGCTGTCCATTTCTTCTGATCATCCTTGAGATGGTTCTACACCTTCATTTGAGTCCAGCTGTGTTTGATTATACTGACTGGACTTGATTAGGAAAGCCACACACCTGTCTATATAAGACCTTACAGCTCACAGTGCATGTCAGAGCAAATGACAATCATGAGGTCAAAGGAACTGTCTGAAGAGCTCAGAGACAGAATTGTGGCAAGGCACAGATCTGGCCATGGTTACAAAAACAAAATTCTGCTGCACTTAAGGACACCTAAGAGCACAGTGGCCTCCATAATCCTTAAATGGAAGACGTTTGGGATGACCAGAACCTTTCCTAGAGCTGGCCGTCCAGCCAAACTGAGCTATCGGGGAGAAGAGCCTTGGTGAGAGAGGTAAAGAAGAACCCAAAGATCACTGTGGCTGAGCTCCAGCGATGCAGTCGGGAGATGGGAGAAAGTTGTAGAAAGTCAACCATCACTGCAGCCCTCCACCAGTCGGGGCTTTATGGCAGAATGGCCCGACAGAAGCCTCTCCTCAGTGCAAGACACAGGAAAGCCCGCTTGGAGTTTGCTAAAACACCTGAAGGATTCCAAGATGGTGAGAAATAAGATTCTCTGGTCTGATGAGACCAAGATAGAACTTTTTGGCCTTAATTCTAAGCGGTATGTGTGGAGAAAACCAGGCACTGCTCATCACCTGTCCAATACAGTCCCAACAGTGAAGCATGGTGGTGGCAGCATCATGCTGTGGGGGCGTTTTTCAGCTGCAGGGACAGGACGACTGGTTGCAATCGAGGGAAAGATGAATGTTGCCAAGTACAGGGATATCCTGGACGAAAACCTTCTCCAGAGTGCTCAAGACCTCAGACTGGGCCGAAGGTTCACCTTCCAACAAGACAATGACTATAAGCACACAGCTAAAATAACGAAGGAGTGGCTTCACAACAACTCCGTGACTGTTCTTGAATGGCCCAGCCAGACCCCTGACCTGAAACCCAATTGAGCATCTCTGGAGAGACCTGAAAATGGCTGTCCACCAACGTTTACCATCCAACCTGACAGAACTGGAGAGGATCTGCAAGGAGGAATGGCAGAGGATCCCCAAATCCAGGTGTGAAAAACTTTCACAAAAAGACTCATGGCTGTATTAGATCAAAAGTGTGCTTCTACTAAATACTGAGCAAAGGGTCTGAATACTTAGGACCATGTGATATTTCAGTTTTTCTTTTTAAATAAAGCTGCAAAAATGTCAACAATTCTGTTTTTCTGTCAATATGGGGTGCTGTGTGTACATTAATGAGAAAAAAAATGAACTTAAATGATTTTAGCAAATGGCTGCAATATAACAAAGAGTGAAAAATGTAAGGGGGTCTGAATACTTTCCGTACCCACTGTATATACGCAGAAGTCCTACCTCTGTTCATTGACAGTCTATCAGCACGGACGGCATTTCCAGCAGTTCTCCCCGTTCATTCAAAGGCTATGATTTCATTGAATGATTTCAATCTGAATGTGGCGTAGTTGTGCGTTCTACTGGCTTGCAAAACAATGCTTCAGAATGCTTCAGTTCAGAGCATTTCACAATCAATGATTAGCACATATTTATGCAAAGCGAATTCTTATGAACAATGACAACGTTTTCTTACCATGATTTATATTGTAATATGTTGTATACAGTTGTGAGACTATATTTTATCTCCTTCATATGAATTTGAATGAGCATCCTGCTATAACAAAGCATAGACATTTCAAAATAAGAGTCCCGTTCTGTTACACAAGTGTGTTTCTCCATTTGTCCATCTAACTTTTTCTCCCACAGGAGCCCAGTTTCTCTGGCTATTTTCTCCACTGCCGCAGCAGTGCTGTTCCATCTGCTCCCACAAGAGCTGAATTTCTCTGGCTATTTTCTCCACTGCCGCAGCAGTGCTGTTCCATCTGCTCCCACAGGAGCTGAATTTCTCTGGCTATTTTCTCCACTGCCGCAGCAGTGCTGTTCCATCTGCTCCCACAGGAGCTGAATTTCTCTGGCTATTTTCTCCACTGCCGCAGCAGTGCTGTTCCATCTGCTCCCACAGGAGCTGAATTTCTCTGGCTATTTTCTCCACTGCCGCAGCAGTGCTGTTCCTTCTGCTCCCACAGGAGCTGAATTTCTCTGGCTATTTTCTCCACTGCCGCAGCAGTGCTGTTCCTTCTGCTCCCACAGGAGCTGAATTTCTCTGGCTATTTTCTCCACTGCCGCAGCAGTGCTGTTCCTTCTGCTCCCACAGGAGCTCAGTTTCTCTGGCTAATTTTCTCCACTGCCACAGCAGTGCTGTTCCATCTGCTCCCACAGGACCTCAGTTTCTCTGGCTCATTTTCTCCACTGCCACAGCAGTGCTGTTCCATCTGCTCCCACAGGACCTCAGTTTCTCTGGCTCATTTTCTCCACTGCCGCAGCAGTGCTGTTCCATCTGCTCCCACAGGAGCTGAATTTCTCTGGCTATTTTCTCCACTGCCGCAGCAGTGCTGTTCCTTCTGCTCCCACAGGAGCTCAGTTTCTCTGGCTAATTTTCTCCACTGCTGCAGCAGTGCTGTTCCATCTGCTCCCACAGCATAGTTTCCATGCAGCGAGAAAGACGATAGTTTCTACGTATTTCACTTCAGAAGGCCTTTACCCCACAGAGTTTTAATTTTAAAGTGAACTAATTCTTTAAAAGAGTAAAGGTTTTTGCTTATTTAGTAATCATTTATTATTATTTTTATTTGTTTATTTATTTATTCAATTTTAATCTTCGAGTTGAAAATGTGAACACACTTTGTAAATGTATGTTTCACATTATCTTAAAAGCCTTTTCATGTAAAGTTTTTTGCCTATTTAGTAGAAAATGTGCATGATTTTATTTTATTTTATTTTTGAGCAGAGCATAATCTATACAAACAAGAAGGCCAAATATAAAATCATCAACCCTCCATCAGTGTGCTGGACAGTTGGTATGAGGTGTTTGTGTGATTATAGTTTAAGCTTAACTTGGCGCTGTGCATTATGGCCAAACATCTCCACTGTAGTCTCGTCAGTCCAAAGGACAGAAGTCTTGAGGTTTGTTCAGATGCAACTTTGCAAACCTAAGCCGTGCTGCCATGTTCTTTTTAGAGAGAAGACGCTGACTCCTGACAACCTTTCCAAACATGCCATACTTGTCCCTTGTACTGGCATGAACTTTAACCGAGGCCTCTAGAGTCTGAGGAGTAGTTCTTGGGTGTTTTGTGATTCAGACCTTGGGGTGAATTTTCTGGGATGTCCACTCCTGGGAAGATGTCTTGAATAGCAGCTGTCTTGAATGTTTTCCATCTATGAATAATCTTCCTTACTGTAGAATAATGGACTTCAAATTGTTTGGAAATAGCCGTATAACCCTTCTCAGATTGATGGCAGCAACAAGATCATCACCGATGTCTTTCCTCCATGGCATTGTGTTAACACACATCTGAATGCTCCAGACCAGCAAACTGCTTTTATAGAGGTGATCACACTTGCTGATGATCAATTAATCAAAGACATTTGATTAGCAGCGCCGGACTGCTACTTACACTCTTAATTCCTATGGAAGCAGTAAGGGCATTTTTCTAAATGGCTTTATAATATCTATACTTCAATTTGTATGGTATAATAGTTTTGATGACTCTTATCCTAAAATGTTAAAAATGGTAAGAAAATATGAATATGGGTGGGTGTGTCCAAACTCTTGACTGGTAGTGTAAATGCGTGAGGCGTGTAGATATAGTATTTGTGTGCCACAAGTTTCGATTTTAATCTCCAGCACAGTTAATATCCTTTAGCACACTGGCAATAATCTTTCACTTTACAGGATTGTGTAACTGTAACCAGCTTCAGCTCTAATTCCCTGATACCATGATTGTCTGACAGGCAATTAAGCTCCTGCCTGCTCAGGGGACATGAGTGATTTGTGCTGTAGCGCTGAAACCATGAAGCTCTGGGCTTATGAGTGCTGAGGTTTTTCTCTAGTGGACCTTAGAAGTGCTTGTGCTTTATTGATTTGAACGCACACAATAACAAATCAATGGTGAACTGTTTCTGTGATACACAGTATAAAATGGTTGCAAAATAAAACAAAAGATATTTATAAAAATACTATGTAAAAAAGCTTAAAAAAAAATTAACATTACTTTTCTGCAGTTTTTAAGTTTACCAAGAGCATTTTGTGTGCAGTGCTCGATCAATCCTTTGATATGATGCACACGGCCCTGCTGCAGATGAAATCAGAGAGGAGACACCAATCTCCTTTTAGGACCCTGCTGTGAATTTGAGCTGATGCCTCTTGTGAAGGCCATTTACAGCCCTTGTAAGGGTGATGTTTCAGACTCACCGTAATCAATAAACGAGTGTGTGTGAGCTTAATGCGTTCCTGTGTAACACTGATTCTGTCGTAGCCCCCAGCAAAGAATGTTTTACATGCCAGTCTGCCGATTCCTTTGAGCGTAAATCGTTATAAAACCTGTTGATTAATGGAGTCTGAAAGAAGGGGGGAATTTGTCGTTAGATAGAGATGGATAATGTATTGCTCAGAGGTTGCCCTTTTATAGTTCAGGAGATTTAATGGAGTTCTCAGTTATGTTTCATATTGGTGTCAACTTTGTCTCTCTAAAGATTCTTTCATAGATCTCTATTTTTTTATATTTTATATTTTCTTTGACAAATCAGAGCACAGTTTGAGACATTATAGAGCTCTCGAATGAAGTTCTCCATTTGCTCTAATGTAATTGCAGACTCATTTGTGATTTTTCTTTTCTACAAGATAGCTCTGCCATAATATGAGGCATAATGGTGTTCTCAACTGTGTTTCGTTTAAGCATGAACTTTGTCTCAGTTGTTTCTTCTAAAGTTACTTGCATTTTATAGCAATAGAGTGTTAAAGTAAATGTGGACAGAGGATCTCAGATAACTGAAAATCTGTTGTAAAAATCTCTGAGATCTGACTCTTTTTTTAGACTGTTTTTGTCTAGAAGAAAGTACTAGAGAGAACTCATTTATAAATGACAAATCCATTGGATAGAAGGAAATAAATAAATAAACTGGAAAAAACAGTGTTATTGTGAAATATTATTACAAATTAAAATAACCTTTATATTTGAATACATTTTAAAATATATTTATTTCTGTGATAACAAATTACTCCAGTCTTCAGTGTCATATGATCCTTCAGAAATCATTCTAATATGCTGATTTGCTGCTATGGATGGATGGATGGAGGGATGGATGGATGGATGGACAGGTGGACAGATAGATAGATAGATAGACAGATGGACTGATAGATAGGTTTGTTTGATTCTGCCTCTTTGTTTTGTGACAGAGAGGGGAAGATGGTTGTGCTATCCCTCGCGATCGGATTGGCTGAGCAAGATGACTTCGCCAACCTTCCAGATCTACAGGAGGTTCCATCAAACAAGGAAACACCTCCCACTGACAAAAGGTAATGGCTTGTTTCTAAGTGGGTGTCAAAATAAGGCATTTATTAGTGTTTGACAGTTTGCCCCTGCTGGTAGGTGCTGTAACTACACCATATGGGGGAATTTTTATTTATTCCATTGCTGGACATGTAATCCTATAAATAATTTGACACACACATTTCTAAGGCCTCTAAATTGTCAACATGATCAAACCTTTTGTTGTCTGATTGATTATTCTTTTTTTCAAGTAAAATACCTTTTAGTATAATTGTAAAAAGCACCCCCCCACCCATATTAAAAAATCACATTAAAAATAGATGATCAAATATGGCTTCTGAGGAACGTTTCTTTGTTCATCTCTCAATCGTCATTTATTGCATTGTTTTGTCCCCCACAGTAAAAACTCATCTCCCATTCCCTTTAAAAGCCAGTTGCGCTTGCACCATGGTGTATTTCTATTTACATGGTAGAATTTGCGACTGAACATTTCTTCAGAGAAGAATCCTGTTATTTTTAATATTTAAAAATGTTTGTGTGAGCCCTGTGTGTGTAATAAGCAGTGTATGCATATTAACACGGTCTTTAAATAATAAAAAAAAAAATTCAGACCAGGTTTCAGTTAGATGCGCCTGAACACCCCCGTTTTCAGACCAGCACACCCATGGGCGGATAAATGCATTTGCTATTTAAACAAAGTGGTGCAGGACGTGAAAATGATAACTGCATAAGGCTGAAACTAACAAAAAACACACGCGCCTGGCCGTGTGTATGATAGGGCCCATAGAGTGACAAGAGAGTGCAATGTATTTTATGTAATTAGACCATACTGTTAAAAATCTTATTGATTTACATTTCATCTTACGTTTTCCCTGTATAAATATCTGCGACTACAGTAATTGCTTGTTTTTACGCCGTTCGGGAATAAAATTAAGATTTTTTTCCTCCTTGAGTATGAGCTCCATATTCTTCTATATCATACTATTGTATATGGGCCATAAAAGCCATATGAGCCATAAAATAAATTATACAACAAAAAAACATATGCAAACTTGTTTCATATTTCAGGGTTAATAGGGTTAAGATCAGTGCATTCTGATGAAATAATTGTTTTGCAATGCCAAATATTTCATTATATTATAGTAGATGTTTAACAGTTGACTGTTTTTTTTAGAGGGCTTTTAAAGGTGTGATAAAGGACTTATATTTGTATCTATCTGCTGCTGTCCTTGACGTAGCATGCCAGCTTTTGGTTAGCGTCACCAAATCAACAGTTAGTCATTGGCAGTTCTGAATTGTGAGGTCTGTTCTTTCTCAATCAAGTGCTCAGTCCACACAAGCTCATCACAAAATCAATGGTCGTCCTTGTGTAGCTTAGCCGGTTATCAATCACGATGTCAATGAGTCTTACCAGTGAGTTTACTCCCTCTGCTTTGACTTTTGACTTTGACTTTGTCTTAGTGTTAGAATGACTCTTGCCTTATGCAGAAATAAGCAACTGGAATTCCTGGAATTTGTTGGTTAGCATTACAGAGGTGCTATAAATATTCAAATGGTTTAATGCTAATATTGTTTTTTATTATTCATGTGAGTAATCCTATTGAGTTCTTTGGTTTGTTTGTTCTTGTATTCTCGTCTGGCTTATTTGGTCTGTCATTTTGAACTTTTTTGCCATCATCTTGCATTCCCTTTGGTAGCCCTCTCTCTCTCTCTCACTGTGATCTGTGTTTCAGCGAGGTGTCGGCATCGCAGTGGGGGTGTGCTCATTATAAGAGAGTGTAGTCCCAACTAAAAATACACCCTCCTCCGTCTGGCTGAGACACGTATCATGCACACACATACTTCTGGCTTCTGTCGAGAGAATAAGTCTTGACTCTTTAAACACACATCAACCCACACAATACACACACAGCACTTTATAATCAGACACACTCAGGAGTTCACAGTCTCTCAGCATCAGACTAGTTAAACTGGAGTGTAGAGGTCTACAACAGGACGGATTTTTCCTTCCAACTCCAGCAAGTTTAATTTCAAAGCCGCCCGGGAATTTTACTTCGTGTCCATCTGCTCCCAATTTATAATCATTTTCGTCCCGTCTGCTCAAACGAGGTCCATTCCTGCAATTTGCTATGATCAGGGAAAACCTGGAAATGTTCTGGAAAATCTTAAATAATAATTGAATACTTTTTAAATATTAATAATTTATAATATTAAATAAACAATTATGACATAATTTATAATTATTAAATTATTATATATATATATATATTCAAGATTCAAGAGTTTTATTTGTCACATACACAGTTATATACAGAATATACAACCGGCAGTGAAATGTAAACAGGTCCGCTCCATGGACAGTGCAAATTCACAGTTAAAAACACAAGGAGGAAATTATAATAGAGAAATAGGATATATATATATATATATATATATATATATATATATATATATATATATATATATATATATATATATATATATATATATATATATGTAGAATTATAAATAATCAAGTCAAGTAGAAGAAAAAGTAAAAAAATAAGAATAAAGAAGTGGAATAAAATAAGTGAGGTAAACTGTGCAGTGAGTAAACTGTAGACTTATAAATATGTGGTTAACAAATGTATAAGAGTATAATGTGCAAACAGGTTTATAACAGGCTGTTACACAGTAACAATGAGAACAGAAAGTGCAGTGCAATGTCAGTGTATCGATGTTTATCCTGAAGTGAAGTCACGTGATGTTAAGTGACTGAGTTCAGGAGTCTGATGGCCTGGGGGAAGAAGCTCCTCCTGAGTCTCTCAGTTTTGGCCATCAGGCTTCAGAAGCGCAGATGGAAATGAGGGTTTGCAGGGTGATTAGAGTCCTTGATGATCTCAGTAGCTCTACCTTTGCAGCGTTTGGTGTAGACGTCCTGCAGAGACGGGAGAGCTGACCCTGAGATACGCTCGGATAAGCGCACGACTCTTTGCAGGGCTTTGCAGTCATGACTGGTGCTGTTCCCATACCACGTTGTGATGCACTGAGTTAATACACTTTCTATCGCCCCTAAATAGAAAGTTTTCAGGATAGCTGGTGAAACCCTGAATTTCCTCAGCTGGCGCAGGTGGTATAGTCTTTGCCTGGCTTTTTTCACCTGTGTCTGAATGTGTGCAGTCCAGGTCAGATCCTCTGAGATGTTTACACCCAGGTACTTGAAGCTGCTCACTCTCTCTACTGGTGACCCGCTGATCATGAGGGGGGAGTATGTCCGTTGCTGTCTCTTCCTGAAGTCCACAATCATTTCTTTGGTCTTGCCAACATTCAGAGAGAGACAGTTGTCCAGGCACCATGATGTTAGATGCTCCACCTCGTCCAAGTATGCCGTCTCATTGTTGTTGGAAATGAGGCCCAGGACAACAGTATCATCAGCAAATTTGATGATAGAGGTGGAGCTGTGTGTGGACAAACAGTCATGCGTGTAGAGAGAGTAGAGCAGGGGACTCAGGACACAGCCCTGTGGAGCTCCCACACTCAGGGTGATGGAGGAGGAGGTGGACTGGCCTACTCTCACCACCTGAGGCCTGCCAGTGAGGAAGTCCTCAATCCAGTGGCAGAGAGAAGGATTCAGGCCGAGATCCAGGAGTTTGGAGGTTAGCTTGATGGGAACTATGGTGTTAAAGGCTGAGCTATAGTCAATAAATAGCAGCCTTACGTAGTTCCCACTTTTGCTGTCGATGTGAATAAGGGAGGAGTGGAGGATATGAGAGATGGCATCTTCAGTCGATCTATTGGGACGATAGGCAAACTGAAGAGGGTCCAAAGTGTCAGGAATGAAGGCGCAAATGGTGTTTTTAATGAGTCTCTCAAAGACCTTCATGACTATAGATGTGAGAGCCACTGGACGATAGTCATTTAGGCAAGAGGGTTTACTGTTCTTAGGGACAGGGATGATGGTGGATTTTTTGAAGGAGGTGGGGACCACAGATGTAGCAAGGGACTCATTGAAGATAGATGTAAACAACCCGGCGAGCTGATCAGCACAGGACCGCAGAACACGGCCTGAAATACCATCTGGCCCAGCAGCTTTCCTGACGTCCACACGCTTGAGTGCCCTCCGAACTTCATCCTCCGAGACAGAGATCACGTGGTTGTTGCTGCTCTGAGTAATTCCCTCTGACACGCCACTTGGCGGAGTCGCGTTGCCGCGGTTACAATCAAAGCGAGCGTAGAAAGAGTTTAACTCATTCTGGCGACGGATCAGCGCTCACCTCTACAGAGGATTTAGATCCAAAAGAGCAGATGGACCTCAGACCTTGCCACATGCGCGGAGTCGTTGAGTTGGAAATGAGACTCCACTCGGTCTTTATAACGGAGTTTTGTGGCTTTAACTGCACCCCGCAGAGCATAGCAGGACGATCTGTATTCAGTCATATTCCCCGTTAGGAGACCGGCGTTGTAAGCGGCAGTGCGTGTTCACTGCAGCGCGGATTGAATTGTCCACCCACGGTTTCTGATTTGAGAAGGACATTATTGTTATTGTTTGCGTGGCTTGCTCTGTAAGCGTGTTGATGAAGCAAAGCGCCACATCTGTGAACTTCGCTGGACGTCCAGCTGAACTCGCTCGAACATGTCCCAATCCACATCATCCAGAGCTGCCTGTAGCGCGGATGATGAGTTTATATATATATATATATATATATATATATATATATATATATATATATATATATATATATATATATATATATATATATATATATATATATATATATATTTAAACTCACCTAAAGGATTATTAGGAACACCATACTAATACTGTGTTTGACCCCCTTTCGCCTTCAGAACTGCCTTAATTCTACGTGGCATTGATTCAACAAGGTGCTGAAATGTTGAAATGTTGGCCCATATTCATAGGAGAGCATCTTGCAGTTGATGGAGATTTGTGGGCACATGTGGGACATCTAGGGCACGAAGCTCCCGTTCCACCACATCCCAAAGATGCTCTATTGGGTTAAGATCTGGTGACTGTGGGGGCCATTTTAGTACAGTGAACTCATTGTCATGTTCAAGAAACCAATTTGAAATGATTTGAGCTTTGTGACATGGTGCATTGGTGCTGGAAGTAGCCATCAGAGAATGGGTACATGGTGGTCATAAAGGGATGGACATGGTCAGAAACAATGCTCAGGTAGGCCGTGGCATTTAAACAATGCCCAATTGGCACTAAGGGGCCTAAAGTGTGCCAAGAAAACATCCCCCACACCATTACACCACCACCACCACCAGCCTGCACAGTGGTAACAAGGCATGATGGATCCATGTTCTCATTCTGTTTATGCCAAATTCTGACTCTACCATCTGAATGTCTCAACAGAAATCGAGACTCATCAGACCAGGCAACATTTTTCCAGTCTTCAACTGTCCAATTTTGGTGAGCTCGTGCAAATTGTAGCCTCTTTTTCCTATTTGTAGTGGAGATGAGTGGTACCCGGTGGGGTCTTCTGCTGTTGTAGCCCATCCGCCTCAAGGTTGTGCGTGTTGTGGCTTCATAAATGCTTTGCTGCATACCTCGGTTGTAACGAGTGGTTATTTCAGTCAAAGTTGCTCTTCTATTAGCTTGAATCAGTCGGCCCATTCTCCTCTAACCTCTAGCATCAACAAGGCATTTTCGTCCACAGGACTGCCACATACTGGATGTTTTTCCCTTTTCACACCATTCTTTGTAAACCCTAGAAATGGTTGTGTGTGAAAATCCCAGTAATTGAGCAGATTGTGAAATACTCAGACTGGCCCGTCTGGCACCAACAACCATGCCACGCTCAAAATTGCTTAAATCACCTTTCTTTCCCATTCTGACATTCAGTTTGGAGTTCAGGAGATTGTCTTGACCAGGACCACACCCTAAATGCATTGAAGCAACTGCCATGTGATTGGTTGATTAGATAATTGCATTAATGAGAAATTGAACAGGTGTTCCTAATAATCCTTTAGGTGAGTGTATACACACACACACACACACACACACACACACACACATATTATATCTATATAATACTTTCTATATGATATTTTCTATATATATATATATATATATTTATTTTATTTTTATTTTTACATTTTTGCAGTAATTTGTTATATCGATGATAATAATACTAATAACTGTTGTTGTTGTAATTATTATTATTATTATTATTATTATTTTTTTTTTTTTTTAATTTATTTTTTTTTTTTTTTTTTAAATACAATTTTAAAACAGTTTTGCTCCCAAAATGTTTTGAAACACCCCAGGCAAAGTAAGGTTTTTAGACAAAATCAGGATATATAATTTCTTGTTATAAATGTATAAATAGAAAAATATTATGTTTTAATACTTTTTATTGCTGCTTAATCAGGGAAACCATGGAAATATGTAGTTTTAATTAGGTTATTTATAACCTTCTGGAATAATATTCTGGAAATTATGAATTGATTTTTAAAATAAAATAAAAAATAAAATAATAATATTATTAATATATTATTATTATTATTATTATTATTATTATTATTATTATACAAACCTGATTCCAAAAAAGTTGGGACACTGTACAAATTGTGAATAAAAAAGGAATGCAATAATTTACAAATCTCATAAACTTATATTTTATTCACAATAAAATATAGATAACATATCAAATGTTGAAAGTGAGACATTTTGAAATGCCATGCCAAATATTGGCTCATTTTGGATTTCATGAGAGAGCTACACATTCCAAAAAAATTGGCACAGGTAGCAATAAGAGGCCGGAAAAGGATCACCAATTCCCCCAATGCTGCAGCGAAAAATAGTGGAGCAATATCAGAAAGGAGTTTCTCAGAGAAAAATTGCAAAGAGTTTGAAGTTATCATCATCTACAGTGCATAATATCATCCAAAGATTCAGAGAATCTGGAACAATCTCTGTGCGTAAAGGTCAAGGCCGGAAAACCATACTGGATGCCCGTGATCTTCGGACCCTTAGACGGCACTGCATCACATACAGGAATGCTACTGTAATGGAAATCACAACATGGGCTCAGGAATACTTCCAGAAAACATTGTCGGTGAACACAATCCACCGTGCCATTCGCTGTTGCCGGCTAAAACTCTACAGGTCAAAAAAGAAGCCATATCTAAACATGATCCAGAAGCGCAGGCATTTTCTCTGGGCCAAGGCTCATTTAAAATGGACTGTGGCAAAGTGGAAAACTGTTCTGTGGTCAGACGAATCAAAATTTTAAGCTCTTTTTGGAAAACTGGGACGCCATGTCATCCGGACTAAAGAGGACAAGCACAACCCAAGTTGTTCTCAGCGCTCAGTTCAGAAGCCTGCATCTCTGATGGTATGGGGTTGCATGAGTGTGTGTGGCATGGGCAGCTTACACATCTGGAAAGGCACCATCAATGCTGAAAGGTATATCCAAGTTCTAGAACAACATATGCTCCCATCCAGACGTCGTCTCTTTCAGGGAAGACCTTGCATTTTCCAACATGACAATGCCAGACCACATACTGCATCAATTACAACATCATGGCTGTGTAGAAGAAGGATCCGGGTACTGAAATGGCCAGCCTGCAGTCCAGATCTTTCACCCATAGAAAACATTTGGCGCATCATAAAGAGGAAGATGGGACAAAGAAGACCTAAGACAGTTGAGCAACTAGAAGCCTGTATTAGACAAGAATGGGACAACATTCCTATTCCTAAACTTGAGCAACTTGTCTCCTCAGTCCCCAGACGTTTGCAGACTGTTATAAAAAGAAGAGGGGATGCCACACAGTGGGAAACATGGCCTTGTCCCAACTTTTTTGAGATGTGTTAATGCCATGAAATTGATTTAAAATCAACTTATTTTTCCTTAAAATGATACATTTTCTCAGTTTAAACATTTGATATGTCATCTATGTTGTATTCTGAATAAAATATTGAAATTTGAAACTTCCACATCATTGCATTCTGTTTTTATTCACAATTTGTAGTGTCCCAACTTTTTTGGAATCGGGTTTGTATTTGTTTAAATAATAATTGCATAATAACATTTTAAAATCATCGAAAAGTCTTGTAATGTCATAAAGTGCTCTTAAAATCTTTGGAAAAACCAAGGCAAAGTTTTGGACATAATCTGCATAAATCTTGTGCATATATAGAGTATATTTTCCATTTTCTTTTCATTCATTTTTTTATTCAATAAAATAAATAATTAATATTAAATATATAAATAAATAATATAAAATAAATATAGATTTTTGATTAGTTTGTTTTCACCTTTGGAGGCAAATTGAAAAAAAAAGGATTTTTGCTTTAAGGTGTTTCAAAACCGTATTTGGAAGCATGTATACTTATGCATATTAGATTATTTGCGTTGTTCCTCTCACTTCACCTGTATTCAAATCAATTGTTATTGTTGTGCACTGCATGTGTGGAGTTATATTTCTGTGATGCACAGAGTTGCAGCTTATGTGAAGTGGTCCAAATCACTTTTAAGGTTCCATTTCAGGATACTCCCTTAGATGGCAGCTGTCTATGTAGACAGTAAGGCAGCTCACTAGAGCTTACATGTCATATTCTTCAACAGGTAAACATAAGTTTACATTATTTAAAATACTGAATCATTTTAACCACCATCTGTAAACTCATGTTGTTCACTGAAGATTTCAGCACATTGACCGTCTCTGCTCCATAACCTCACCTCTTGTTGTTCCAAACCTGTAAGGTTATCAGTGGAATGCAATAGAAAGTGAGATATTTTAGATATTAATTGGGTCTAAAATAACATTGAACCCCACTAACTTAAAAAAAAAAAAAAAAAAAAAAAGCCTGAGACATTATCCTCTTTTGCTTTGCACAGAAGAAAGAGAGTCTTACAGGCTTGAAATGACACGAAGGTGAGTAAATTAAGTCAGACTGTCCACTGGGTGACTGGGTGCACTGTCCTTTTAAAAGAACTGAAACATACAGTTTAAAAGAATGAATTCACAGAAATGTTTCCTAACACTACAGGGAACTAAGAACTGTGTTTCACGTATGTTTTATTGAAAAACTATACTAAGTAACAAGTACTCTCAGACTGCTCTCTCCTGCCGACAATGGAATAACTTCCACATATGAAACATAAATCTAGTCCCACTGCAACAAATCTATTGTGGTCCCACGAGAATCGGTGTTTGGAAGTCTTGACTAGCTCCATCCTGCATCCGTCCAGTGTGTGTTAGAAACCGACTGCCCTCAGCTATTGTTTTCCACAAACCTATTAACAAGCACAGTCATTTATCCTCGAAGGAAGTTTGCCTCTCAATGGCCTGTCTGTCTGCCTTATGTTGACGTATTAGACTCCTTAAAGGAGACACACTAGCACCACTGTAACACCCAGCGGCCTGTGGCGACGCCGAGTGAGATGAGCCGGATGAGATCCACGAGAGCATCACTGGGACACGCCCACTCTTCATTTCTGTGTCCAATCACGCTGACGAATGACTGCACGTGCTGACATCTGCTCTGAGATTCTAAAGATTCTAATCTCTGCTCTGACAAACTGTACTGTTCTGAACCCTATTGAGCTGCCTTGTTTCTTACGATCTACTTTCTGACTGAATAGAACCTCATAACTGACTGATTTGGGACACATGGTCAATCAGTACTTATGTTATACACTACAAAAGCTCCAAAGTTTAAAAAAAAAAGAAATTCATATTTTTATTCAGCAAGGACACAATAAATTGATCAAAGTGATCATAAAGGCACTTATGTTACAAAATATTTCTCTTTCAAATAAATACTGTACTCTTGCGTTTGCATGCAAATATTAAGCAGAACACGTTTTCAAAATGGATAATAAGAAATATTACAAAATTTAGACTGGAGTAATGATGCTGAAAATTCAGCTTTGCCATCACAGGAATAAATTACATTTAAAAAAATATTCAAATAGATAACTGTTATTTTCAATTGTAATACGAGGATTTCACAATATTACTGTTTTACTGTAATTTTGATCAAACAAATGCAGCCTTTGTGAGATTTAAGAGACTTCATTCAAAAACATCTTAATAACCTCAATCTTTTCAGTGGTAGTGAATATTAGACTGATTATAAATTATAAAATTTTATTTGAAATATAATTTTTTTTTTTTTTTAAATCAATAATCAAGCTCTGCTAAATATCTTGCAATCCACAAACACTGATATGCAATAAAACAGTCTCTCGTCCTGTCTTTCTCTTCTGCTGTCTCGCTCTCTGTTTGGGTTGGGAGCCTGTCAAAGCATCAGACTTTGATCAAAGCTCACCCTGGCCCTCTGGGGCCCGTCTGGAATGGTCACCATGGAGAGTGTCCTTGCTCTCTACTAATAACTGCCTTCAATCATTCTACTCAGTAGCCAGTCCACTGTCACTAGGGCAACAGCAGGGTCACACCCACCCAGCCCCTGGCCTTTCAATGAGCTCCAGCAACAGAAGAACACAGATGATCATATAACACATAAACCACAAATCTCTTCTTTTTTTATGGGACCCTGCTCTTTGTTAATCGACACAGTAAAGCAGGATGAGAAAGTACTGGGAAGAAAATGGGAATGTAGGTCAGAATCCTTCAGTTTACTTAGTTAGTTACTCCCCAACCCTGGTATCCATTACAGTATTTCCTTCTGTCTCTCTCTCTAACACACAGCTCATAAAAGCCTACGTCATACAAAAAGAGATGTGCGAGCCGAACTCTGAGTCCTCTGAGTCCTCTGAGGATAAAACCAGAGAGGAAGAGTGAGTAACATCCGCTCAGACGGTGTCTTAACCTGCTCCCCTGATACCCGAGCTCTTCATCAAAGCGCTTGTACTCTCCGTGTTAAAATAATCATGCTTCTTTACGCTCTCATCCTTCGCTCTTTTTCCTCCACCCTCCCGTGGCCCAGTTTGAAATGAATCACGGTGTAACAGAGCCCCAAAGCCTCTCCATCGACCACCGCCACTCCCCAAGAGCCCCACCGAATCAATCTGTTTGAAAAACAAGCTATTCATCAACATAACGCCGTGGCCATATCGCTCACACAATATGAGAAATGCATCTGTATCAATATCCACCTGCCACAGCTCAATTATATATTTCCATTATATTGTCCTGTGTGAGCCACTTATGAGTATGATTATAATAGCAGAAAGCACATCCGGATGATGTGTGCTCATGAGAGGAGAGCTATATTACGTTTATGGATCGTCTTTGAGTAGCAAAGGCCATTTGGTTTTGTGAATCAAGCAGCGTGGCATCAGATGCAGCCTGTACAGCCAGTGGCCCCTACTGAGTGTTCATGAATTTGGAGTTTATTAGAGAAACAGTTAAAGGGATAGTTCACCCAAAAAATCAATTAATTACTCACCCTCATGCTATTCCAAACCCATAAGACTTTCGTTCATCTTCAGAACACAAATGAAGATATTTTTGACGGAATCTGAGCGCTTTCTATCAGCTACGCAACTGACACTTTGATGCTTCAAAAAGTTCATAAAGAGATCTAACTAATCCATATGAATCGAGCGGTTTAGTCAAAATTTTCTGAAGAGACTTGATCACTTTATATGATGAACAGATTGAATTTAGGCTTTTATTCACATATAAACATTTATTAGTGAACATAAACCGAAGCTCAACTGAACCTGCTTGATGCATGAGAACAGAACTCTTGTGGAAGCTCAAACGTGGAAGCTCAAACGTGCTGCGTAACACAAAAATGAACCTCATTGGTTCTTGCTGAAGCTCAAATGTGCTGCGTAACACAAAAATGAACCTCATTGGTTCTTGCTGAAGCTCAAACGTGATGCATAACTTGAAAATTAACCTCATTGGTTCTTGCTGAAGCTCAAATGTTCTGTGTAACACAAGAATGAACCTCATTGGTTCTTGCTGAAGCTCAAACGTGCTGCATAACACAAGAATTAACCTCATTGGTTCTTACAGAAGCTCAAACGTGCTGCGTAACACAAGAATGAACCTCATTGGTTCTTGCTGAAGCTCAAACATTCTGTGTAACACAAGAATGAACCTCATTGGTTCTTGCTGAAGCTTAAATGTGCTGTGTAACACGAGAATGAACCTCATTGGTTCTTGCAGAAGCTCAAACGTGCTGCATGAGAATGAACCTCATTGGTTCTTGCAGAAGCTCAAACGTGCTGCGTAACACGAGAATGAACCTCATTGGTTCTTGCAGAAGCTCAAATGTGCTGCGTAACACGAGAATGAACCTCATTGGTTCTTGCTGAAGCTCAAATGTTCTGCATAACACAAAAATGAACCTCATTGGTTCTTGCTGAAGCTCAAACGTGCTGCATAACATGAGAATGAACCTCATTGGTTCTTGCAGAAGCTCAAACGTTCTGTGTAACACAAGAATGAACCTCATTGGTTCTTGCTGAAGCTTAAACGTGCTGCATAACATGAAAATGAACCTCATTGGTTCTTGCTGAAGCTCAAATGTTCTGCGTAATACAAGAATGAACCTCATTGGTTCTTGCTGAAGCTCAAACGTGCTGCATAACATGAGAATGAACTTCATTGGTTCTTGCAGAAGCTCAAATGTTCTGCGTAACACAAGCATGAACCTCATTGGTTCTTGCTGAAGCTCAAATGTTCTACGTAACACGAGAATTAACCTCATTGGTTCTTGCAGAAGCTCAAACGTGCTGCGTAACACGAGAATGAACCTCATTGGTTCTTGCTGAAGCTCAAACATTCTGTGTAACACAAGAATGAACCTCATTGGTTCTTGCTGAAGCTTAAATGTGCTGTGTAACACGAGAATGAACCTCATTGGTTCTTGCAGAAGCTCAAACGTGCTGCATGAGAATGAACCTCATTGGTTCTTGCAGAAGCTCAAACGCATATGCGTAACACGAATGAATGAACCTCATTGGTTCTTGCAGAATGAACCTCATTGCAGTTCATTGGTTCTTGCTGAAGCTCAAATGTTCTGCATAACACAAAAATGAACCTCATTGGTTCTTGCTGAAGCTCAAACGTGCTGCATAACATGAGAATGAACCTCATTGGTTCTTGCAGAAGCTCACGAGAATGAACCTCATTGGTTCTTGCTGAAGCTCAAACGTGCTGCATAACATGAGAATGAACCTCATTGGTTCTTGCAGAAGCTCAAACGTTCTGTGTAACACAAGAATGAACCTCATTGGTTCTTGCTGAAGCTTAAACGTGATGCATAACTTGAAAATGAACCTCATTGGTTCTTGCTGAAGCTCAAATGTTCTGCGTAATACAAGAATGAACCTCATTGGTTCTTGCTGAAGCTCAAACGTGCTGCATAACATGAGAATGAACTTCATTGGTTCTTGCAGAAGCTCAAATGTTCTGCGTAACACAAGAATGAACCTCATTGGTTCTTGCTGAAGCTCAAATGTTCTACGTAACACGAGAATTAACCTCATTGGTTCTTGCAGAAGCTCAAACGTGCTGCGTAACACGAGAATTAACCTCATTGGTTCTTGCTGAAGCTCAAATGTTCTGCGTAACACGAATGAACTTTATGAAGATATTTTTTATGAAATCTGAGAGCTTTCCAATGAGGTTCATATCTTCATTTGTGTTCTGAAGATGAACGAAAGTCTTACGGGTTTGGAACAACATGAGGTTGAGTAAATTAGGGATATTTCACCCTAAAATGAAGCTTTAGTCATAAAATACTCACCCTGGTTGTTCTAATGCCGTATGCTCTTCTTTCTTTTATGGACCACAAAAGGAGAAAAAAAAAGTAATGTCCCGCTTGCGTCCATATAACAGCAGTGAATAGCAACCAGCATAAAGCTTTTTTAAAAAGACGCAGAAGTATCACAGATTAATCCCATGCAACATGTTCTCATGTTATACAATATGAAATATAATGTATTATTTAATAAAAATCCTGACTGTGGCTGTTGGTCTTCAGTGCACAGTTAGACAGCGTGCATGTTCATGTGATTCTGTTAGCGCAACAGTTCACTCTATCTCAGCCCAAAAAAGCACACAAGTTGTGAGAAATCAAGACAACAAAAACGCCACTGTGCAGTTCACACAATTGAGTGGCTCCTGTATGCTTATGCATATATATATATATATATATTAGTAGTAGTAGTAATAGTAATATATTGCTGCATTTGGACAATTTTAAGGCGACTTTCTTAATATTTAGATTTTTGTTGTATCTCGGCCAAATATTGTCCTATCCCAACCAACCATACATCAATGGAAAGCTTTATTTATTTAGCTTATTATGTGTTCAAAAAATTTACCCTTATGACTGTTTTTTTGGTCCAGGGTCACATATATAAAAATATAATATTTAATATATAATATTTCTCATAATATTTCTTACAGTATTGCCATTACATAAGCACTGAAAAAATCAAGTTAATAAGTAAATGCATGAAATAATCTGTACTTTTAGATATAATAATAATAATAATAATAATAATAATAATAATAATAATAATAATAATGATTATTATTATTATTATTATTTAATATTTGTTTATTTTACAGTATAGTAGTCATCTTAATACATTATTTTATTTTTTAAGTAATACATTTTAACATGTTTATGTTAATATGTTGTATTTTTGTTTAAATAATAATAATAATAATGCTAAAAATATGTAATGTATTACTAATATTTTACATACATATTATTATTATTATTATTAATAATAATAATATGGTTGATTAATATTTTAATTTACAGTATAATATTACAATAATTGTATTTTTCTTATTTTTAATTTTATAATAATACTACTAACTATTATTAAAATTATAATTTATTTTACAGCACAATAGTAATCTTAAATTAATAACATATTTTTGTTTTAAAGAATAATATCAAAATGCTAAAAATAAAAATTTAATTTATTACTAATATTTTTCATTATTATTATTATTATTATTATTATTATTATTATTATTATTAAAACAGTGTGAATGTAAAGGGGACCGAGACAGCGTCATAACTGAAGTGAACTAAAGAGATTTGAGTATTTAATGTCCGAGTACAGTGTTACTATTTTTGTTTTACTGTAGTTCACTTTTTGTTTACCAGCAGCAATATAAGATGTTAAATGTTTATGTGGCAAAATAATAGCACAACCTTTTAAATTATGATTAATAAACATATTGTAAAAGTTGATTTGATACTCATCCTGGCATTATAATGGCATCTGTAATTATTTCACTAGTATGAAGTGATGCTGACACAATGATCCACAGAGTAGGTGTGTTCCTGTAGACGTGTGGTTATGCTCTGATGATGTAAGTAAAGGAAATGGGCGGCACAAGTCTCAGGCCCAGACAACCACCCCTTGACCACATGCAAAGTGTCCATGACAGCCGATTAAAGTCATTTGTACAGCAACAATCAGAAAGGGCAGCAAAAATTTCACAGAAAAAAAAAGCTTTAGTCAGAAGTGTGGCTTGTGAGAAAAGAGCTGCCTGGTTTAGCCTCAGTCTGTGTCTGTGGAGAGAACAAAGGAGAAAGAAACAAGAGATGTTTCCTCTTCAAGATGTCCCTGAAGTGGACCCCTTGACTGCATTGTGACATAATGGATTTGAAGTGTTTTAAGGTGTGTGTCGTTTCCCAGCTTGCTGTTCCTGTCATGTATCTTTGTTTTTCCGTGGTGCTGAAATCATTGCAGCAGAGACGCACTGATTTGTACACGGGAGGCTGGATACAAGTGAGTAGATATCCTGAGTAGAGCCATTGTGGAGCAAACTGCAGGTCGGATTTAGAAGGATAAGAACAAAGGGTTGATAACACATAATTTTATTGTATTCTGGTTTCATTGATACTGTCTGAACCATTTAAAGGGAGATATCACCCATAAATTATCATTTTGACCATTTATTCACCCTCATGTTTTTGCAAACCTGTATGACTGTTTTTTCAGGAGACATTTTGAATAATGTGCTTTGAGTAATTTGAATAATGTTGCAATCACACATAATAGGGATTGGAGCTTTCAGTGCTCAAAAAAGACATAAAAGCATCATAATTTAGTCCATATGACTTGAGCACTATATAGTCTTCTAAAATCTTATAAAGATTCGTTATTCTTTACTGATAATTTTCCCTCCAGTGGGGATTATTGAATAATTGAGTCAATCAGTTGAACTTGAGAACCAAATCACTCACTTGTGAACTAAAAAAAAAAAAAAATGCTTTAAAGCAGCTGAATAATTCAGTGAGTAATGACTTATATTAACCCTGCTAGGTTACACAAATATTCTAAACTTTATATTATTGTTCAATATTTTTATGTTTTTTGAAAGAATGCTCTTATGCTCACAAAGGCTGCATTTATTTGATCAAAAATACAGTAATATTGTGAAATATTATTGCAATTTAAAATAACCGTTTTCTATTTGAATACATTTTAGAATTTTCAGCATCATTACTCCAGTCTTCCGTGTCACATGATCCTTTCTAATATGCTGATTTGCTGTTCGAGAAACATTTCTTATTAATATCAATGTTGATAAAGTTTGAAAAGTAAAAAAAAAAAACTGCATTTATTTGAAATTGTACCCCTACTATGGTAGTCAGTGTGGGCTGAGATCTGTTTGGTTACAAACATTCGTCCAAATATCTTCCTCACAACAGAACAAAGAAATGTGTAGAGGTTTGGAACAACTTGAGGGTGAGTAAATGATGACAGAATTTTAATTTATGGGTGAACTATCCTTTTAAGATCAAATATCCAGCTTACAGGAGATCAAACATGGATTTCGAGAAAACTGCCCACACATATCCAGTCGGCCCCTCTCCAGGAATCTTCCTCACCGCTGTCCTCCTCATTGTTGCCAGATTCACTGCTGTGTGTCATTTCAGAGCAGAAGCATCGTGCTGAGACGGACAGCTTAAGTCACTGTCAGACACACACACATGTTACACTATTTCCCTCTCGCATTCACACATACACACACACGTGCACAGATAGCGATGGAAGCACTCAGCCAGAGAGGCAGGGCCGGGCCGGCTCAATATCACCCTCCTAGTGATATGGAAATAAAGACCAGCCAAGCGTGACAGCATTGGGCTTAGCGAGCTTGTGCCTACAGACACACGCGCACACAGGACATAAATACAGCTTTAACAGTAACACTCTCCTGCCTGTTTGGCGACAGGGTTCACGGAAGAAGACTGGTCGCTAGGCTACATGGTTAAGAGCGCCGCCGGTGTGCGAAGCATATGTATCCGACAGGCCATTGGCATCTTTAATAAGAGATGATGGTCTAGTGCACTGAACTGTATCAGTCTAGGATATACAATGAGCTCTGTTACATCATTCACAGCTTTAGATCAGGCTTTTTCAAATTTTTCTATGCTTTTTTTAATGTATATACTGTATATAAAAAATGCTGATGTTTTAGGCCTACTGAAGCCAAAACAAATGATTACAAAATGATCTGCAAGATATGTATATTGTTTTGTTGACAGCATTTTTTGTACATAATTTAGAGTAATATTAGCTGTATAAAGTGAGTGTGTGTGAGTGAGTGAGCTAATGAGTGAGTGAGGAGAGTGAGCGAGTGAGAGAGAGTGAGTGAGTGAGTGAGTGAGTGAGTGAGTGAGTGAGTGAGTGAGTGAGTGAGTGTGTGATGGAGTGAGTGAGTGAGTGAGGAGGAGGAGGAGTGAGTGAGTGAGTGAGTGTGTGAGTGAGTGATGGGAGTGAGGAGTGAGTGAGTGAAAGAGGAGGAGAGAGTGTGATCGAGTGAGAGTGAGCGAGTGAGAGTGAGGAAAGAGAGTGAGTGAGTGTATGAGTGAGTGAGTGAGTGAGTGAGCGAGTGAACGAGCGAGAGTGAGTGAGTAAGCGAGTGAGAGTGATCGTTTAATGATTGAGTGTGAGAGAGAGAGAGTGAGCGAGCGAGTGAGTGTGTGTGAGAGAGTGAGCAAGCGAGTGAGTGTGTGTGAGAGAGAGTGAGCGAGTGAGGAGTGAAGGAGGAGTGAGTGAAGGAGTGAGAGCGACGAGAGTGAAGTGAGAGTGATCGAGTGAGTGAGTGAGGAGTGTGAGTGAGAGGAGTGTGTGGTGAGGAGGAGTGAGTGATGTGTGGAGTGAGTGAGTGAGTGAGTGAGAGAGAGTGAGTGAGTGAGTGAGTGAGTGGAGGAGGAGGAGTGAGTGAGGAGTGAGTGATGGTGAGTGAGTGTGTGTGGAGTGAGTGAGTGAGGTGAAGGAGTGTGTGAGAGTGAGTGAGTGAGTGTGAGGAGTGTGTGAGTGAGCAAGCGAGTGAGTGGGTGAAGGAGTGTGTGACAGTGAGTGAGTGAAGGAGAGTGAGTGAGTGAGTGAGTGAGTGAGTGAGTGAGTGAGTGAGTGAGTGAGTGTGTGAGTGAGTGTGTGTGTGAGGAGTGAGTGAATGAGTGTGTGAGAGTGAGTGAGAGTGTGTGGATGGAGCAAGCAGAGTGAGTGGAGGAGGAGTGAGTGTGTGAGTGAGAGTGTGTGAGTGAGTGAGTGAGTGAGTGTGTGATCAAGTGATGGAGTGAGTGAGTGAGTTAAAGAGTGAGTGAGAGAGTGTGATCGAGTGAGAGTGAGCGAGTGAGAGTGAGCGAGAGTGAGTGAGTGTATGAGTGAGTGAGTGAGTGAGCGAGTGAACGAGCGAGAGTGAGTGAGTAAGCGAGTGAGAGCGATCGAGCGAATGATTGAGTGTGAGTGAGAGAGAGTGAGCGAGCGAGTGAGTGTGTGTGAGAGAGTGAGCAAGCGAGTGAGTGTGTGTGAGAGAGAGTGAGTGAGTGAGTGAAGGAGTGAGTGAAGGAGTGAGTGAGTGAGTGAGTGAGTGAGTGAGTGGAGTGAGTGAGTGAGTGAGTGAGTGAGTGAGAGCGATCGAGCGAGTGAGTGTGTGTGAGTGAGTGAGCGAGTGAGTGAAGGAGTGAGTGAGTGTGAGAGTGAGTGAGTGTGTGAGAGTGAGTGAGGAGTGTGAAAGTGAGCGAGTGAGTGGGTGAAGGAGTGTGTGAGAGTGAGTGAGTGAGTGAGTGAAGGTGTGTGTGAGTGAGCAAGCGAGTGAGTGGGTGAAGGAGTGTGTGACAGTGAGTGAGTGAAGGAGAGTGAGTTAGTGAGTTAGTGAGTGAGTGAGTGAGTGAGTGAGTGTGTGTGTGTGTGTGTGTGTGTGTGTGTGAGTGAGTGAGTGAATGAGTGTGTGAGAGTGAGTGAGCGAGTGTGTGTATGAGTGAGCAAGCGAGTGAGTGGAGTGAGTGAGTGTGTGTGAGAATGAGTGAGAGAGTGAGTGAGTGAGTGAGTGGAGAGCGAGCGAGTGAGTGAAGGAGTGTGAGAGTGAGTGAGTGAGTGAAGGAGAGTGAGAGTGAGAGTGAGTGAAGTGAGTGAGTGAGTGAGTGTGGAGGAGTGAGTGAGTGAGTGGAGTGAGCGTGAGTGAGTGAGAGTGAGCAGTTTAGTGAGTGAAGGGAGTGTGATGAGTGAGGAGTGTGTGAGGAGTGAGTGGAGTGAATGAGTGAGTGAATGAGTGTGGATGAGCTGAGTGTGAGCAAGCGAGTGAGTGAGTGAAGGAGTGTGTGAGAGTGAGTGAGTGAGCAAGTGAGTGAGTGAAGGAGAGTGACTGAGTGAGTGAGTGTGTGTGTGTGAGTGAGTGAGTGGAGTGTGTGGTGGAGTGATGGAGATGGTGAGTGAGTGAAGGAGGTGTGATGAGTGAGTGAGTGAGTGAGTGAGTGTGTGTGTGAGTGAGCGAGCGAGTGAGTGAGTGAAAGAGTGAGTGAGTGAGTGAGTGAGTGAATGAGTGAGTGGAGTGTGAGAGTGAGTGAGTGTAAGAGTGAGTGAGCAAGCGAGCGAGTGAGTGAAGGAGTGAGTGAGTGAGAGAGTGAGTGAGCGAGCAAGTGAAGGAGTATGAGTGAGTGAAGGAGAGTGAGTGAATGAGTGAGTGAGCGAGTGCGAAATGAGCGAGTGAGGAGTGAGTGAGGAGGAGTGAGTGAGTGAGTGAGGAGTGAGTGAGTGAAGGAGTGTGAGTGAGAGTGAGTGAGTGAGTGAGCAAGCGAGTGAGTGAAGGAGGTGTGTGAGTGAGGAGTGAGTGAGTGAGTGAGTGAGCGAGTGAGTGAGTGAAGGAGAGTGACTGAGTGAGTGTGTGAGTGAGTATGTGAGGAGTGAGTGAGTGAGTGAGTGAGTGAGTGAGTGAGTGGAGTGTGAGAGTGAGTGAGTGTGAGAGTGAGTGAGCAAGCGAGCGAGTGAGTCAAGGAGTGAGTGAGTGAGAGAGTGATTGAGCGAGCGAGTGAAGGAGTATGAGTGAGTGAAGGAGTGTGTGAGAGTGAGTGAGTGAAGGAGAGTGAGTGAATGAGTGTGAGCGAGCGAGTGAGTGTGAGTGAGTGAGTGAGTGAGTGAGTGAGTGAGCAAGCGAGTGAGTGAAGGAGTGTGTGAGAGTGAGTGAGTGAGTGAGTGAGTGAGCAAGCGAGTGAGTGAAGGAGTGTGTGAGAGTGAGTGAGTGAGTATAAGTGAGTGAGCGAGTGAGTGAGTGAGTGAAGGAGAGGAGTGAGTGAGTGAGTGAGTGAGTGAGTGAGTGTGTGAGTGAGTGTGTGAGTGAGTGAGTGAGTGAAGGAGTGTGTGAGAGTGAGTGAGTGAGTGAGCGTGTGTGTGTGTGTGTGTGAGCGAGTGAGTGAGTGAGTGAGTGAGTGAGTGAGTGAGTGAGTGTGAGGAGTGAAAGTGGAGTGGAGTGTGTGTGTGAGTGAGTGTGTGGTGAGTGGAGTGGAGTGTGAGGAGAGTGGAGGAGTGTGTGAGTGAGTGTGGAGAGTGAAGTGAGTGAGTGAAGGAGAGTGAGTGAGTGAGCGAGTGAGTGAAGGAGTGTGTGAGAGTGAGTGAGTAAGTGAAGGAGTGAATGAGTGAGCGAGTGAGTGAAGGAGTGTGAGTGAGTGAGTGAGTGAGTGAGTGAGTGAGTGAGTGAGTGAGTGAAGGAGTGAGTGAGTGAGTGAGAGAGTGAGTGAGCGAGCAAGTGAAGGAGTATGAGTGAGTGAAGGAGTGTGTGAGAGTGAGTGAGTGAAGGAGAGTGAGTGAATGAGGTGAGTGTGAGTGAGTGGAGTGAGTGAGTGGAGTGAGTGAGTGAGTGAGTGAGCAAGCGAATGAGCAAGCGAGTGAGTGATGATGTGTGAGAGTGAGTGAGTGAGTGAGTGAGTGAGTGAGTGAGCAAGCGAGTGAGTGAAGGAGTGTGTGAGAGTGAGTGAGTGAGTGTGAGTGGAGTGAGTGAGCGAGTGAGTCAGTGAAGGAGAGTGACTGAGTGAGTGAGTGAGTGAGTGAGTGTGTGAGTGAGTGAGTGTGTGTGTGAGTGAGTGAGTGAGTGAGGAGTGAGTGAGTGAGTGAGTGAGTGAGAGAGTGAGTGAGTGAGTGAGTGAGTAGTGGTGAGTGAGTGAGTGAAGGAGTGAGAGAGTGAGTGAGTGAGCGAGCGAGTGAAGGAGTGTGTGAGAGTGAGTGAGTGAAGGAGAGTGAGTGAATGAGTGTGAGCGAGCGAGCGAGTGAGTGAGTGAGTGAGTGAGCAGCGAGTGTGAGTGAAGGAGGTGTGAGTGAGAGTGAGTGAGGTGAGAGTGCAAGTGAGTGGGTGAAGGTGTGTGAGTGGAGTGAGTGAGTATGAGTGAGTGAGTGAGTGGAGTGAGTGGAGTGAGTGAAGTGAGTGACTGAGTGGTGAGTGAGGAGTGAGAGGAGTGAGTGAGTGAGTGAGTGAGTGAGTGAGTGAGTGAAGGAGTGTGTGAGAGTGAGTGAGGAGTGAGTGGAGGTGTGTGTGTGTGTGTGTGATGAGTGGTGTGAGTGAGTGAGTGAGTGAGTGAGTGAGTGAGTGAGTGAGCGAGTGAGTGAGTGGAGTGTGAGTGAGTGTGTGAGCGAGTGAGTGGAGTGAGAGTGAGTGAGTGAGTGAGTGAAGGAGTGTGAGTGAGTGTGAAAGTGAGTGAGTGAAGGAGAGTGAGTGAGTGAGCGAGTGAGTGAAGGAGTGTGTGAGAGTGAGTGAGTAAGTGAAGGAGTGAATGAGTGTGTAAGAGTGAGTGAAGGAGTGTGTGAGAGTGAGTGAGTGAGTGAGCGAGCGAGTTGAATGAGTGTGTAAGAGTGAGTGAGTGAGTGTGTGTGTGTGAGTGAGCGAGATAGCGAGTGAGTCAGTGAATGAGTGTGTGAGAGTGAGTGAGTGAGTGAGTGAAGGAGTGAGCGAGTGTGTGTGTGAGTGAGCGAGCGAGTGGGTGAGTGAAAGAGTGAATGAGTGAGAGAGTGAGTGAGTGAGCGAGTGAGTGGCATGTGAGAGTGAGTGAGTGAGTGTGTGAGCGAGTGAGTGAGTGGAGTGTGAGTGAGTGAGTGAGTGAGTGAAGGAGTGTGAGTGAGTGTGAAACTGAGTGAGTGAAGGAGAGTGAGTGAATGAATGAGTGAGTGAAGGAGTGTGAGGAGTGAAAGTGTCGAAGGAGTGTGAGTGTGAGAGGAGTGAGTGAGTGAGTGAGTGAGTGAGTGAGTGAGTGAGTGAGTGAGGCGTGAGGTGGAGGTGTGTGAATGAGTGAGTGTGAGTGTGCAAGTGAGTGAGTGAGTGAAGGAGTGTGAGAGTGAGCGAGTGAGTGAAGGAGAGTGTGAGTGAGTGAGTGAGTGAGTGAGTGAATGAGTGAGCGAGTGAGTGAAGGAGTGTGTGAGTGAGTGAGTGAGCGTGTGTGTGTGAGTGAGCGAATGAGTGAGTGTGAGTGAGTGGAGGAGTGAGTGAGTGAGAGTGAGTGAGTGAGTGTGTGAGTGAGTGAGTGAGAGTGTGTGTGTGAGTGAGTGAGTGAGTGAGAGTGAGTGAGTGAGTGTGAGTGAGAGAGTGAGTGTGAGTGAGTGAGTGAGTGTGAGTGAGCGAGTGAGTGTGAGGAGTGAGGAGTGAGGAGTGAGAGGAGTGTGAGTGAGTGTGAGAGTGAATGAGTGAGTGTGAGTGAGTGAGTGGAGTGAGTGAGTGAGTGAGTGAGTGGAGTGTGAGTGAGTGAGAGTGAGTGAGTGAGTGAGGAGTGATGAGTGAGTGAGTGAGTGTAAGTGAGTGAAGGAGTGTGAGGAGTGAGTGAGTGAGTGTGTGAGTGAGTGAGTGAGAGGATGAGTGAGTGAGTGAGAGGTGTGTGTGAGTGTGTGAGAGTGGGCGTGTGAGTGAGTGAAGGAGTGTGAGAGTGAGTGAGTGAGTGAAGGAGAGTGAGGAGTGGTGTGTGAGTGAGTGTGTGTGTGAGTGAGTGAGTGAGTGAGTGAGTGAATGAGTGTGTGAGAGTGAGTGAGTGAGTGAAGGAGTGAGCGAGTGTGTGTGTGTGAGTGAGCGAGTGAGTGAGTGAGTGAATGAGTGAGAGAGAGAGAGAGAGTGGAGTGTGAGTGTGAGTGGTGTGTGAGTGAGTGAGTGTGTGAGAGTGAGTGAGTGTGAGTGAGTGAGAGTGTGAGAGTGAGATGAGTGAGTGAGTGAGTGTGAGGAGTGAGTGAGTGAGTGAAGGAGTGTGTGAGAGTGAGTGAGTGAGTGAGCGAGCGAGTGAATGAGTGTGTAAGAGTGAGTGAAGGAGTGTGTGAGTGAGAGTGAGTGAAGAATGAGTGTGTGAATGAGTGAGTGTAGGAGGTGAGTGAGTGAGTGAGTGGAGTGAGAGTGAGTGAGTGAGTGAGTGAGTGAGAGTGAGTGAGTGTGTGTGAGTGAGTGAGCGTGTGAGCGAGTGAGTGTGAGTGAGTGAGTGAGAGGAGTGAGAGTGAGCGAGTGAAGGAGTGAGGGAGAGTGAGTGAGTGAGTGTGAGGAGAGTGAGTGAATGAGAGAGTGAGTGAGTGAGTGTGAGTGAGTGGAGAGTGAGTGAGTGAGTGAGTGAGTGAGAGTGAGTGGAGTGTGTGAGTGAGTGAGTGAGTGTGAGTGAGAGAGTGAGTGAATGAGTGTGTGATGAGGAGTGAGTGAGTGATGAGTGTGAGTGAGCAGAGTGAGTGAGTGAGTGAAGTGAGAGTGAGTGAAGGAGTGAGTGAGAGCGTGTGAGTGAGTGAGTGAGTGAGTGTGAGTAGTGAGTGAGTGAGTGAGTGTGTGTGTGAGTGAGTGAGTGAGAGAGTGAGTGAGTGAGAGTGAGTGAGCGAGTGAGTGAGTGGAGTGAGTGAGTGAGTGAAGAGTGAGTGAGAATGATTGAGTGAGTGAAGTGAGGAGAGTGAGTGAGTGAGTGTGTGGAGTGAGTGAGTGAAGGAGAGTGAGTGTGTGAGTGAGTGTGAGTGAGTGAGTGAAGGAGTGAGTGAGAGTGCAAGCGAGTGAGTGAAGGAGTGTGTGTGAGTGTGTGAGTGAGTGAGAGAGTGAGCCGGAGTGAGTGAGAGTGAGTGTGAGTGGAGTGAGTGGAGTGAGTGAGAGTGAGTGAGTGAGTGAGTGAGTGAATGAGGAGAGTGACTGTGTGAGTGAGTGAGTATAGTGAGTGAGTGAGAGTGAGTGAGTGAGTGAATGAGCAAGCAGTGAGTGAGTGAAGGAGTGTGAGTGAGTGAGTGAGTGAGTGAGCAAGTGAGTGAGTGAGTGAAGGAGTGTGTGAGTGAGTGTGTGAGTGAGTGAGTGAGTGAGTGAGTGAGTGAGTGGAGTGAGTGAGTGAGTGAGTGAGTGAGTGAGTGAGTGAGTGAGTGGAGTGAGTGAGTGAGGAGTGAGTGTGAGTGAGTGTGTGAGTGAGAGTGAGTGAGTGAGTGAGTGGAGTGAGGAGTGAGAGTGTGTGAGGAGTGAGCAGTGTGTGAAAGAGTGTGAGGAGTGAGGTGAGTGAGGAGTGAGTGAGTTGAGTGAGTGTGAAGGTGTGTGAGTGAGTGATTGAAGGAGAGTGAGTGAATGAGGTGTGAGAGTGAGTGAGTCGAGTGAGTGAGTGAGTGAGTGAGTGAGTGAGTGAGTGAAGGAGTGTGTGAGAGTGAGTGAGTGAGTGAGTGAGCAAGTGAGTGAGTGAAGGAGTGTGTGAGTGAGTGAGTGAGTAGGATGTGAGTGAGTGAGTGGTGAGTGTGAGTGAAGGAGAGTGAGTGTGAGTGAGTGGAGGAGGTGAGTGTGTGAGTGAGTGAGTGAGTGAGTGAAGGAGTGTGAGAGTGAGGAGGAGTGAGAGAGAGAGTGAGTGTGTGAGTGAGTGAGAGTGAGGAGTGAGTGAGTGTGGAGTGAGGAGTGAGTGAGTGGAGTGAGTGAGAGGAGTGGTGAGTGTGTGAGAGTGTGAGTGAGAGTGTGAGAGTGAGAGGAGTGAGTGAGTGAGTGAGGAGTGAGGAGTGAGAGTGAAGTGAGTGAGTGAGGAGAGTGAGAGTGAGTGAGAGAGAGAGTGAGTGAGTGTGTGAGAGTGAGTGAGTAAGTGAAGGAGTGAATGAGTGAGCGAGTGAGTGAGTGTGTGAGTGAGTGAGTGAAGGAGTGTGTGAGTGAGTGAGTGAGTGTGAGTGAGTGAGTTGAATGAGTGTGTAAGAGTGAGTGAGTGAGTGTGTGTGTGAGTGAGTGAGCGAGTGAGTGAGTGAGTGTGAGTGTGAGTGGTGAGGAGTGAAGGAGTGAGTGAGAGTGAGTGAGTAGAAGAAGAGTGGAGGAGTGAGTGAATGAGTGAGCGAGTGAGGGAAGGAGTGTGTGTGAGCAAGAGAGTGTGAGTGTGTGTGTGTGTGAGTGAGCGAGTGAGTGGAGTGAAGGAGTGAGGTGAGTGTGTGAGTGAGTGAGTGAGTGGGTGAAGGAGTGTGTGACTGAGTGAGTGAAGTGTGAGAGAGTGAGTGAGTGAGTGAGTGAGAGAGTGTGTGTGTGTGTGTGTGTGAGTGAGTGAATGAGTGTGTGAGTGAGTGAGTGAGCGTGTGTGTGTGAGTGAGCGAGCGAGTGAGTGGAGTGAGTGTGTGTGAGAGTGAGTGAGTGAGTGAGTGTGAGTGAGAGTGAAAGGAGCGAAGTGTGAAGGAGGTGTGAGAGTGAGTGAGTGAGTGAGTGAGTGAGTGTGAGTGAGTGAGTGAAGGTGAGTGAGAGTGAGTGAGTGATGAGTGAGTGAGTGAGTGAGTGAGTGGAGTGTGTGTGAGTGAGTGAGCAAGTGAGTGAGTGAAGTGAGTGAGTGAGTGAAGTGTGTGAGTGAGGAGGGTGTGTGAGTGAGTGGAGGTGAGTGATTGGTGAGTGAGTGGCGAGAGCGAGTGAGAGTGAGTAGAGTGAGTGAGTGAAGGAGTGTGTGAGTGAGTGAGTGAGGAGGAGGAGTGAGGAGTGAGTGAGTGAGTGAAGGAGAGTGACTGAGTGAGTGTGTGTGTGTGGAGTGAGTGAGTGAGTGAAAGGAGTGAGTGGAGTGAGTGAGTGGAGTGAGCAGAGTGAGTGAGTGAGTGAGGAGTGTGTGTGTGTGTGTGAGTGAGTGAGTGGTGTGTGGTGGAGTGGGTGAGTGGAGTGAGTGAGTGAGTGAGAGAGTGAGTGAGTGAGTGTGTGTGTGTGTGTGAGTGAGCGAGCGAGTGAGTGAAGGAGTGTGAGTGGAGGAGTGTGTGTGTGTGTGTGAGCGATGGTGAGTGAGTGAGTGGAGTGTGCGAAAGGAGTGAGTGAGTGAGTGAGTGGTGGTGAGTGAGGAGTGGTGATGAGGTGAGTGAGTGAGTGAGTGAGGAGTGGAGGAGTGAGTGAGTGAGTGGTGAGAGGAGTGAGTGAGTGAGTGAGTGAGTGAGTGAGTGAGTGAGTGAAAGGAGTGAGTGAGTGAAGGAGTGAGTGAGCAGTGTGTGTGTGTGTGAGTGAGTGAGTGCAGTGAGTGAGTGAGTGAAGGAGAGTGAGAGAGGAGTGTGTGTGTGTGTGAGTGAGCGAGCGAGTGAGTGAAGGAGTGTGAGAGTGAGTGAGTGAGTAAGTGAGTGTGTGTGTGGTGAGTGATTGAGTGTGAGTGAGCGAGTTGGTGAAGGAGTGTGAGAGTGAGTGAAGGACTGAGTGAGTGAGTGAGCGAAGTGAGTGAAGGAGTGTGTAGTGTGAGTGAGTGAGTGTGTCAGGTGTGTGAGAATGGAGTGAGTGAGCGAGTGTGTGTGATGAGTGAGCAATGAGTGAGTGGAGTGAGTGAGTGTGTGTGAGAATGAGTGAGAGAGTGAGTGAGAGAGGAGGAGAAGTGAGCGAGTGAGTGAGGAGTGAAGGATTGAGTGAGTGAGTGAGGAGGAGTGAGTGGGTGAGTGAGTGAAGGAGATGGTGAGAGTGAGTGAGTGAAGGAGAGTGAGTGAGTGAAGGAGTGTGAGAGTGAGTGAATGAGTGAGTGAGTGAGTGTGAGTGAGTGAGTGAGTGAGTGAAGGAGTGTGTGAGTGACTGAGTGAGTGAGTGAGAGAGAGTGAGCGAGCGAGTGAGTGTGTGTGAGAGAGTGAGCAAGCGAGTGAGTGTGTGTGAGAGAGAGTGAGTGAGCGAAGCGAGTGAGTGAGTGAAGGAGTGTGTGAGTGAGTGAGTGAGCGAGTGAGTGAAGGAGTGAGTGAGTGAGAGAGTGATTGAGCGAGCGAGTGAAGGAGTATGAGTGAGTGAAGGAGTGTGTGAGAGTGAGTGAGTGAAGGAGAGTGAGTGAATGAGTGTGAGCAGAGAATGAGCCAGAGTGAGTGAGTGAACAGTGAGTGAAGTGAAGGAGTGTGGTGAGTGAGTGGTGGTGAGTGAGTGAGTGAGCAAGCGAGTGAGTGAAGGAGTGTGTGAGAGTGAGTGAGTGAGTATAAGTGAGTGAGCGAGTGAGTGAGTGAATGAAGGAGAGTGACTGAGTGAGTGAGTGAGTATAAGTGTCAGTGAGTGAGTGAGTGAGTGAGTGAGCAAGCGAATGAGCAAGCGAGTGAGTGAAGGAGTGTGTGTGAGTGAGTGAGTGAGTGAGTGAGTGAAGCGAGTGAGTGAAGGAGTGTGTGAGAGTGAGTGAGTGAGTGTGAGTGAGTGAGCGAGTGAGTCAGTGAAGGAGAGTGACTGAGTGAGTGAGTGAGTGAGTGAAGGAGTGAGTGAGTGAGTGAGTGTGGTGTGAGTGAGTGTGGTGGTGAGTGGTGGAGTGAGTGGAGTGTGAGGTGAGTGGAGTGTGAGAGGTGAGCAAGCGAGCGAAGTGAGTGAAGATGAGTGAGTGAGTGAGTGAGTGGTGAATGAGTGAAGGAGTGTGTGAGAGTGAGTGATTGAAGGAGAGTGAGTGAATGAGTGTGAGCGAGCGAGCGAGCGAGTGAGTGAGTGAGTGAGTGAGTGAGCAAGCGAGTGAGTGAAGGAGTGTGTGAGAGTGAGTGAGTGAGTGAGTGAGCAAGCGAGTGAGTGAAGGAGTGTGTGAGAGTGAGTGAGTGAGTATGAGTGAGTGAGCGAGTGAGTGAGTGAGTGAAGGAGAGTGACTGAGTGAGTGTGTGGAGGAGTGAGTGTGTGTGTGGAGTGAGGAGTGAGTGATTATGAGAGTGAGTGGTGAGTGTGAGTGGAGTGAGTGTGTGAGTGTGAGTGTGTGTGTGTGTGAGTGAGTGGTGAGTGAGTGAGTGAGTGAGTGAGTGAGTGGTGAGTGAGGAGTGGAGTGTTGAGGAGTGAGTGTGATGAGTGAGTGTGAGTGGAGTGAGTGAGTGAGTGAGTGAGTGAGTGAAGGAGTGTGAGTGAGTGTGAAAGTGAGTGAGTGAAGGAGAGTGAGTGAGTGAGCGAGTGAGTGAAGGAGTGTGTGAGAGTGAGTGAGTAAGTGAAGGAGTGAATGAGTGTGCGAGTGAATGAGTGTGTAAGAGTGAGTGAAGGAGTGTGTGAGAGTGAGTGAGTGAGTGAGCGAGCGAGTTGAAT
>CM031949.1:7983975-8118975 GCA_018749465.1 Paracanthobrama guichenoti | reverse complement strand
GAGTGAGTGAGTGGAGTGTGAGTGAGTGAGTGAGTGAGTGAGTGAGTGAGTGGAGTGTGAGTGAGTGAGTGAGTGAAGGAGTGTGAGTGAGTGTGAAAGTGAGTGAGTGAAGGAGAGTGAGTGAATGAGTGAGTGAAGGAGTGTGAGTGAGCGAGTGAGTGAAGGAGTGTGTGAGTGAGTGAGTGTGTGAGAGTGAGTGAGTGAGTGAGTGAGTGATTGATTGAGTGAGCAAGCGGGTGAAGGAGTGTGTGTGTGAGTGAGCAAGCGAGTGAGTGGAGTGAGTGAGTATGTGTGAGAATGAGTGAGTGAGTGAGTGTGTGTGAGTGAGTGAGCGAGCGAGTGAGTGAAGGAGTGTGCGAGTGAGCGAATGAGTGGAATGTGAGAGTGAGTGAGTGTGTGAGCGAGTGAGTGAGTGGAGTGTGAGAGTGAGTGAGTGAGTGAAGGAGTGTGAGTGAGTGTGAAAGTGAGTGAGTGAAGGAGAGTGAGTGAGTGAGTGAAGGAGTGTGAGTGAAGGAGTGTGTGAGAGTGAGTGAGTAAGTGAAGGAGTGTGTGAGAGTGAGTGAGTGAGTGAGTGGGTGAAGGAGTGTGTGAGAGTGAGTGAAGGAGTGTGTGAGAGTGAGTGAGTGAGTGATTGAGTGAGTGAGCGGCGAGTGAGAGTGTGTAAGAGTGAGAGAGAGAGTGTGTGTGTGTGTGGTGAGTGAGATGGAGTGTGTGAGTGTGTGTGAGTGAGTGAGTGAGTGAGTGAGTGAGTGAGTGAGTGAGTGAGTGAGTGAGTGAGTGTGTGTGAGAATAAGTGAGAGTGAGTGAGTGAGTGAGTGAGTGTGTGTGTGTGTGGTGAGCGAGCGAGTGAGTGAAGGAGTGTGGAGTGAGCGAGTGAGTGAAGGAGTGTGTGAGTGAGTGAGTGAGTGAGTGAAGGAGAGTGAGAGGTGAGTGAGTGAAGAAGAGTGAGTGAGTGAGCGAGTGAGTGAGTGAAGGAGTGTGTGAGAGTGAGTGAGTGAGCGAGTGTGTGTGTGAGTGAGCGAACGAGTGAGTGAAAGAGTGAGTGAGTGAGTGAGTGAGTGAGTGAGTGTGGTGAGTGAGTGAGGTGTGTGAGTGAGCCGAGTGGAGTGTGAGAGTGTGTGAGTGAGTGTGTGAACGAGTGAGTGGAGAGTGAGTGAGTGAGTGAGTGAGTGAGTGAGTGAGTGAAGGAGTGTGAGTGAGTGTGAAAGTGAGTGAGTGAAGGAGAGTGAGTGAGTGAATGAGTGAGTGAAGGAGTGTGAGTGAGCGAGTGAGTGAAGGAGAGTGTGAGAGTGAGTGAGCGAGTGAGTGTGAGAGTGAGTGAGTGTGTGAGCGAGTTAGTGGAGAGTGAGCGAGTGAGTGAAGGAGTGTGAGAGTGAGTGAGTGAGTGAAGGAGAGTGTGAGAGTGAGAGTGAGTGAGTGAGTGAGTGAGTGTGTGAGTGAGCGTGCGAGCGAGCGAGCGAGTGAGCGAGTGAGTGTGTGAGTGAGTGAGTGAGTGAGTGAGTGAGTGAAGGAGTGAGTAAGTGTGTGAGAGAGAGTGAGTGAGTGAGTGAGTGAGTGAGTGACTGAGTGAAGGAGAGTGAGTGCGTGAGTGAGTGAGCGAAGGGGTGTGTGAATGTGAGTGTGCGTGAGCGAGTGAGTGATCGAGTGAGTGAGTGAAGGAGTGTGTGAGAGTGAGTGAGTGAGTGAGTGAGCGAGTGAGCGAGTGTGTGAGCGAGTGAGTGAGTGTGTGAGCGAGGTGAGTGAGTGAGTGAGTGAGTGAGTGTGTGTGTGTGTGTGTGTGTGTGTGTGTGTGTGTGTGTGTGTGTGTGTGTGTGTGAGTGAGTGAGTGAGTGAGTGTGTGAGTGAGTGAGTGAGTGAGTGAGTGAGTGAGTGAGTGAGTGAGTGAGCGAGCGAGCGAGTGTGTGTGTGTGTGTGTGTGAGAGTGAGTGAGTGACATTATGGGGACTAAATGTCCCCTCAAGTATAGTAATACCAGTCAGTTTTACCTTGTGGGGGACATTTTTGGTCCCCATTAGGAAAACATCTTATAAATCATACAGAATGATGTTTTTTTTTAATCTAAATCTGTGTGTGCATGTGTGTTGGTGTCAGAGGGTGTTTAATTGTGGAGGAACATAGACAAATTGAATTTTAAATGAGATGTGCAGCAGCAGCTGTCCGGCTAACTAACAGTGACGCGTGATCAAATGAAAACAGCAGACGGGGAGATGTCAGTCAGCGGCGTCTGCGGCCGTACACCTGCACCTGCTCTCTGGACACTTTCATCCAACACCATTTAATACATGAGATGGTGGCCACAGAATTATACATAAAATATGACACACAACAACAGCAGCACATGGATGTGTCACTTTTCATCAGTTCTGTTTCTAATATGTTCTTATTTTTTATCGATGTTAGAAACTGCATATGTAAAATGGTCATTTAAATGACTGATATGTCATTTATGTATTTCACGGAATATGTGTGAAAACTCTAGAGTGTTGGTAGGGCATTGCTATGTGCTAGCAAGGGTGTTCTGGGTAGTTGCTTGGGTGTAGTTGCTATGTGGATGCTACAGTGTTCTAGGTGGTTGCTAGGGTGGTATAGGTGGTTGCTAGGGTGGTAACCAGCAGCCATATCACCCTGTAGCTCAAGTCTGGTTTCCCACTGAAGCTAAGCAGGGCTGAGCCTGGTCAGTACCTGGATGGGAGACCAACTGGGAAAACTAGGTTGCTGCTGGTAGAGGTTAGTGAGGCCAGCAGGGAGTACTCACTCACCCTTTGGTCTGTGTGAGTCCTAACACCCCAGTATAGTAATGGGGACACTAGACTGTAACACGCACCGTCCTTCGGATGAGATGTTAAACCACGTTCCTGACTCTCTGTGGTCATTAAAAAATCCCAGAATGTTCCCAGGTTTTTAAGGTGTGGTTGCTAGAGTGTTCTCGGTAGTTGCTCTTTGGTTGCTAAGCTAATCTGGGTGGTTGCTAGGGTGTTATATGTGGTTGCTGATATGTAGTTTTCTGAGGGGTTACTATGTTGTTACTAGAGAGTTGAGGGTGGTTGCTTTTTAGTTTCTAGGGTGTGGTTGCTAGAGTGTTTTGGGTGGTTGCTAGGGTATTCAGGGTGGTTGCTTATGCAGACACGCTTAATTGAAATTGAAATTTGTTGACGTATTTTCAGTTTTACCAATTATTAGTTGCAGCCCTATTTTCCTAGTTAGAAATAGTACATGCAGTATGGATGAATGCTATTTTGAACACAGCCTTACACTGTGTCTGCTGCATCAAAATTTTAATGAGTTTCCTTGGTTTAAACCAAATGCAGAACATGGTTTATTTTTTGATAAGAGTGTTACGCTTTTTGCGTAATGGCTCCAGGCTGAAATAAACGGGAGTCAAACTCTCTCCACACATCATCAAGCAATAATGTGGTTTAGCACCAGTGGATCCAACAGTTCACTCATATGTGTCTAGATTTCTGTTCTCTACAGGAGGTTGGATTTTCATGGGAACATCATCCATCATGCAGCAACTGTCTCTGCCGTCTCTCCTCCAGTCTGTCCACATGTTGACAGTTGAGCTTCATGCATCATGCACGTGTGTGTCAACACGCCTCCACATTGTCATGCTCATCTCTCACTCCATCCCTGCCTCATATGTTCACTGCTTTCATTTCCTCCCACCCCATTGCTCCAGTCTTCCTTCAGTCATCCATCCTGCTCTTCTCCTATTCTTCTTCTAAATTTATATCATTTTCTCCCATCTCGCAGCACGTTGCTACTTGGTGCATTAATATAGAGTTCTGTTTGTGTGTTGCGCACATCAGCTATTTTACAGCTTCAAATGTGACTCATTCAATTAGAAAGTTATCTGGGTCATTCCGGGTCGTTCTTTCTCTGGCTCAAATTTTTTTTCTGAAGAAAGACAAACATTAAGAAAGTCAAAGAAAAAGAAAGCCAAATTATTAAATGTAAGGGCTGTATATTACAGAGTAACCCACTGTAGAGTGGGGTCAAAATGACCATTTTCACCTGAGATTTGGAATTCGATTACAGGGGGGTAAAAATGACTTTAGAAGGATGACATCATCATTATTTTATTTTCACACTGAGATTGGTAGGGCTGTTAGAAAAATCTGCCAACGGTGACAGTTTTAAAATGGAAAAAGCACTTCTTGTGCACCCTACAAAACAGTGGATTACTGTGTAAAAATACATCTATGACATTTAATATTTTGGCTTTCTTCTTATTTTGTATTTCTTTTACCAGAAAAAGAAAATCGGGGGTTATAAATCAAATGTAAATTCATGTCCCAGCTGCACTTAATATTGTTGCATTTTCTTGGTTAAATAAACACTAAATACAATTATATTTAGTGTTTTTACATTAATTGAATAAGATTCAAGAGATTCAAGAGTTTTATTTGTCACATACACAGTTATATACAGAATATACAACCGGCAGTGAAATGTAAACAGGTCCGCTCCATGGACAGTGCAAATTCACAGTTAAAAACACAAGGAAGAAATTATAATAGAAATAGGATATAAAAAAGTACTATCTATATATATATATATATATATCTATATCTATAGAATTATAAATAATCAAGTCAATTATAAATAAAAAGAGTAACAAATAACAAAGGATAAAGTGGAATAAAATAATTGAAGTAGACTTTGCAGTGAGTAAACTGTAGACTTATAAATATGTGGTTAACAAATGTATAAAGAGTATAATGTGCAAACAGGTTTATGACAGGTTGTTACACAGTAACAACGAGAACAGAAAGTGCAGTGCAATGTCAGTGTATCGATGTTTATCCTGACGTGAAGTCACGTGATGTTAAGTGACTGAGTTCAGGAGTCTGATGGCCTGGGGGAAGAAGCTCCTCCTGAGTCTCTCAGTTTTGGCCATCAGGCTTCGGAAGCGCTTACCAGATGGTAGCAGCGTGAAATGAATAAATGTTCTATTTATTAAAACCAAGTATAAATCTCATCAAATGAGTGTTTTAAAGCATTTTTACATTTATTCCAAAATAACAACAGTAATAATTTAAACAATATATTTTATTTGTGAACTGAAGTTCAGCTTCAGCTGTTTTTTATAATAGTCAGTTTATTGGCAATTTATTGTACCTTCGATTTCACCAAGCTGATTGCTCACTAAAACCTGTCATTAAGAGTGCTCCTCCTATTTCTATTTTTAATTCTAGACTTAAGACACATCTTTACTCTTTAGCCTTTCCTGATTATTAAATTAACTGTTGTCTTTGACTCTATTTTTGACTCAATTTTTTTACTGTATTTTATGATTGTTTTGTATAGCACTTTGGTCAGTGTAAGCTGAATTTAAATGTGCTCTATAAATAAAACTGACTGACTTACTAAAACCCCCAGTCATATTTTCATATGCCATTTCAAGATTTTTGAAGTGACGACACAATGATATCTAAGTGAGTTGTTTACTTACTTTTTAATTAGTCTTCCCAATTAACGGCATCATTTTATTCATTCAGGCCGATTTGTGAACACGCACGAAAACGAGGCGGAAACCAATCATAAATCAATCATAACCGATCATACCCAATCATATCTAACCATAGCATAATGGAGGCATTGCCTCCTCTCACGTGACATTTGCCTATTCATTCTCACCAAAAACCCACCACACACTTGTCAATGGGCTCAGGGGAGTCAATGGGCTCAGGGGAGGCAAGAGAAATGCGGACTCCCGCTGTAACTAGTGTTGCTGTTGGACAGTGTTACTTTAGAAAAACGTGATTTTATAAAAGTGATTTTATAGACTTTTTAATGTCACATTCTGTAATACTTGCATTGTTTTATTTTTGTGATTTGGATTATTTTCTCATCCAATTTTTTTGAGGAGGCACTGCCTCCCTTGCCTCCTCATAGGAAACATCCCTGATGCGCAGTGCTGTTCAAAAGCTGGGGGTCAGTAGAATGACTTTCTTTTTTAAAGAAATTAGTACTTTGATTTAGCAAAGATGCATTAAATTGATCAAGAGTGACAGTTGAGTGACAAGAGTGACATTGTTTAAAAAAATCTGTTTAAAATAATTGTTCTTTTTTTTAATGTATCCCAAAAGTTTTATGCATCACCGCCGATTTCAACATTGATAATAATAAGAAGAATCTTTCTTGAGCAGCAAATCAGCATATCAGAATGATTTCTGAAGGATCATGTGACACCGAAGACTGGAGTAATGATGCTGAAAATTCAGCTTTTTCAAGAATTTGTTAAAATTCCAGCACAAATAACAATATATTGTGAAAAATAGAGTGATATAAAATTAGGTGTAGTGATATAAGGTTTTGGTCTGTGCTGTACTGAAGTGCAGATCTTTCGAGGTGGCTGTTGGCACACTGAGTGGCAGCTGATGTCACAGCGGCGGTGAGCTGTCAGGCCACATGAGCGTCAGGCCCACGAGCTGAGGAGGGTTTCATCTGTATCTTTAGTTCAGAGCAGGACACTCAAGCAGCTCTGAGGAAACAAACACACATATGTACACTGATGCAGTAAACACCTCATTAGTTACGTGGTTCTTCTACTATGACAGTTACAAATAACCTACCTGAAGGCAACAAAAACAAACGGCCACATATACTCTGTGTAATCTGTATTACCAATTATAAACTACATGGGACTGTCATTGACTGTCATATACTTTAGTGATAGATTCTGGCCGTTTTACAGTAGATTATCACATCAGCTGATAACTGTGCCGGGGCTCGGAAAGACTTTTTTTAAGAAATACTTTTATTAATAATAATAATAATACTTTTAGGTTGCATTAAATTGATCACAGTAAAGACATTTATAAACTTACAAAAGATTTCAATTATTATATATAAAAAGAATACTTTCTATTCATCAAAGAATCTTTAAAAATATATTATAGTTTCCACAAAAATAGTAAGCAGCACAACTTTTTTAAACATTGATAATAACATTATGATAGGATATATTTCTTGAGCAGTGAATCATCATATTAGAATGATTTCTGAAGGATCATGTGACACTGAAGACTGGAGTAATGATGCTGAACATTCAGCTTTGCATCACAGGAATAAATTATTTTTTTAGTTTTAAAAATAATTAGTACAATATCACAGTTTTTACTGTATTTTGATAGCATACATAAAAAATGTTTAGATAATGCAGTGAATTAGGTACTTTACTAATAATAAGCTATATTATATTTATTTTAAGCTCTACCTATACAAGTTATTTTTATTATTATTATATTTCTTTATTTTTATTTTTTATTTGGAACTTGACGGGCACAAAACAAAACAAAAAAAATTATTTCAAATGATGACAGATGTTCTCTGTAACCATCACATCGCAAACTCTGGGCCTTTTGTTGTGTCCGGAACTAAAGAAACCCCCAAATTTGTTACAATGAAACACAGTTTGTCAGCTAGTTGTCGTTAAGTAATGCACAACACATGCATACTAAGTAGCCATATGCTTCTAATGCTGTCATACAGTGCAAAATGCACATGCGATTCCATGTCTGTCCAGGACTATATCCAAAATCATTCTGTAGTCCTGGACGCTGCATCATGGCAGCCCACCTTTTCACTTTCACAATGGTGTCGGTAAGGTGAACAGAGACCCTGTTACATGGATTTAATAAGACAGCAGGACCAGATTGGGCCACTGAGCATGTCCAGGCAATCCCACTGTGAACTGAGAGGAGAAAGTGTTATTGTAGAATAAAGCAAACACAACAGAATCTTTCTACATTTAGCCACGCTGAAAGAGCAATAAAGATGTTTCTCTGGGGAGCAATAGAAGGCCGACCAGAAAGACAAAGTCTAGTGTCCAATGAAACCTCTCAGCGATTTTTACCTACAAAAACCAGTGGGGATGTTTCAAGCCTGTTGCTAAAAATGTTGCTTTGATATTCTGGTCCAAAGACGAGAATGAATGCACTATTCCAAACGCATATAAAGCTAGAATATTCTAAAAAAAACAAAAAAACAAAAACAATGCTTCCTCCCACACACATCCTCGACGCTTCTTCACCATCCTCACAATTATCAACACGATTTGCTGCTCAGAAGAGCACTGGCTACTCTAATGATGCTCTACTGGGTTTGTTCCTCTGTTTGTCTCACCCACTCTCTCTGGCATTTGTTTCAGAGAAATTATATCGCCTTTCTGCTTTGTGGCCGAATTGCCAGTAATGATGATGATTGCAGACTGATTTACTCCCTTGAATTAATGATTGGTGGGTACTTGGAAACATTACTTCAAAGTAAATGTCAGGAAAGCAACATTTGATGAGTTGCCAAATGTCCCTGGGATGGAACCACAACTTTCATGGCTCGGTTTTGGTATTTTTTTGGAACAGTCCTTAACAGGTGCAGACAGGCTCTGAAATGAACTGTCATACCAACCAATGGCAGAATTGATTTTTTTTTTGTTTGCTATAATAGTGGGATTCTGCTGTTCGTGTTGTAGTCTGTATTTGTGACAAACACTGCAAGTCATTGTGAGATGATCTGTCAACCTGCACCTTTCACAAGAATGTCATGATTTTGTTTTGAGGGATATTCCACATATGTCTTGTGAAGACATAATATGTATATTTTATACTACCGTTCAGAAGTCGTAACAAGGCTCAACAAAGCTGCATTTATTTGATCACAAATACAGTAAAACAGTAATATTATAACAATTTCAAAATATGAAAAAAAAGGTTTTAATATATTTTAAAATGTAATGTATTCCTGTGATGCAAAGCTGAATTTTCAGCATCATTACTCCAGTCTTCAGTGTATGATTTGCTGCTCAAGCAAGCCTTGATGCATTTTTGAGGATTCTTTGATTAATAGAAAGTTCAAAGAACAACATTTAATTATTTTTTTTTTTAAAGTGTCCTTGCTTAATAAGTATTAATTGAATTTCTTTTTTTTAAAAATCACGAACCTTAGTAAATAATTTTGCATGATATATTTAAATACGGTCAGCCGCAAAAATAACTGTGCCCACACCTTTTCAGCGCAAATGTTTCGCTGTGTGTCTTTAATAAATCGTGACAGTAGTTTTTTAACGCCAAAAGAGGGTTTGTGCTGGCGCAAGCTGTTAGTAAATCTGGCACAATCTTTACACAAATGCTTCAGGCCTCAAAACCTAACCTTAACCATGAAATGAAAGGGGTAGTTTTGCAAAACCGTTTACTCTGCTTCATTTTGTTTCAAATCTGTATTATATAATTTTTCAGTGGAATTTTTTTTTTTCCAGTTATTGTTTTTTTAGGGCTTATATACCTTTTAATCTGTAAATTTAGTACCTGAGGTTGATGATCAACATTTTCTTGAAGGTTAAGTGCCTCCTTCACTGACCATTTGTTGAAAAAGTACAATTAAAATTTCTAACAGTATGTTTTCTATCTTTAAGAGTTACTATTTTGTGTTCTATTCATTGAAGGTCTCTATCATTCTTTCAGCGTTAAGCATTTAAAAAAGGGCACTGCCATAATGTCAGGTTATTCCGGGCTGTTCTGTGTGTTTGTTTTTGCTCTTGAATTGTGCACAACACAAGTTATAAATAATCACCCAGCTGGCCATCTCCTGTCACCCAGAGAGGCATACGTCAATCTTCTAGATCCGATTCCAGACTGTATTTTGGTACCTGATGTAATTGTCATGGTACAATATATTCCAATTCCTGTAGGTCACCAAGAAACCACCTGCCAAGAAACTGAATATGAATGCAAATGCAATCATTTTGTTTTGCTTTTAGTCTAATGTTGACCTTGGTATCACAATAGAACCCCTGAAACACTCTCTCGAAGATTAAAACAACCTTAGCAGAGTGTGCTGGTTAAAATCTGTAAAATGCTTACACAATCTCCATCCAACCCTGCGGGAGACATTAATGCAGTGAAGGCTGTGATGACCTCCTGAACTTCCACCGATGGAAGGAGTTTAGATGTAAAAACCTTAAGTAATAAAGGCTGCATCTCTTCCAAGTTGCCCTACAGATACTCGTTTATGCTTATGTAAAAATCCACAGGAAACCATGGATATTGCATAATTGATATGGTGGGAGGAAACATATAGGGACTTGGGATGTGTACACTGATGTGCAGCTAAATATATGTATTGGAAAGTCTGACAGGAACATTGTCAGTGGTGTAGTAAGAAAAAAGTTGTATAAGATAGTAGACTCGTTTTTATGTGATGGGTCGGTTTCCCCAGGAAAATCCAAAGGATGTGACATTTACGTGTGCTCCCAAGAACCTGTCTTCCGTACCATGACACATGAAATGAATGCTTATACAATGTTCAGGATAATGCCGAATGAGCCATTCTGTACTGTAATGTCAATGTCTCATGCAAAGAAAAGAGATTCATTCAAACTGCAGTCTCTTGCAGCAAGTAGTTCTAGGAACTTATTTCTAGGAGCTAGCCACGGAAAACTAAATACACCGCCAATAGGAACTCTGAAGTGATATAAGCCGTACTTGTTATTATGACTTTTATTTTGACAACGCTGAGAACGCCAGAGCCTGAGCATGCAACGCTCCCATTCTCCATCTTCATTAGTTTACAATCTGTTTAACAGTCCTGTCTAATATGTTATTAGATAGAACTGTTATACAAAGAAAGTAGACAGTATATGAAAAAATATTAGCGTTTGCAGTGTGGTTTATGCCCAATGTCACTAGCTGAGCAGAAATACATCATCATGTTTCGCTTGGTCCCCTCATAGTTAGTGTAAAGGTAGTTTCAGTCTCAGACGTCACGCCCATGGACCATTGGTTGAATGTCTAATGCATATGGCGCACTTATCTGGAAACACTTCAGGAGTTTCGAAGTTGTCATCTAATTGGTTAAATTAGAGTGTTGCGTTCTTTAACGGTCCGCCTGGAAACAAATGCCCTGACACCAACCTCTCATAGAAGAAGAACGCCGTCCTGTGACAATGAGCGCTTACCAGGATCAACTAAACGCTGTATTTTCAAAAGTATGTGGAAATCGTGGCTCCATTGTTGCAGTAAACTTGCACAACATTCTTGAATTAATAATTCATAGATGCACGCCGGTCTGTTATTGCAGGGACGTCAACTTTACATTTTCACATCCCTAAACATGACGCAGAACAAAACGAACTGTGATTGGTTGAGCTACATGTCAGTCAGACGGCTTCTGGGCGGTCCTTGGCCAATGAAAGGTCCAATAGAGTCCAGACCTTCTGCCGTCAGTCTGAAGGTCTGGCTATGCGAGACTAGTGTAAAGGTTGGGAGGTCCATCTTTCACTGTTTTCAATGTTCGTTGAGTTAGTTTGTGGAGTAAATATATAGACTATAATATGTATATGTATGTACACAGCTTTTTTTTAAATGCCAGGTGCTGCTGTTTTGTGCGTGTTTGGCCAATCAATGTAGTAGTCACTGGTAGTTCCTATTGTGTTGGGTTAGACCCTACTCTGTAGTAGACGTTTGTAGAACTAAAATCGTTCCGAGTTCCTGTGGTGCGAACACACCAAAAAGCGGATACTTCTGCCATTAGTTCCAAGAACTATGAAAAGATTCCTACGGTGCAAAAGCCCCTATAGCCAGATATATTGTCTATAGTCTCAAATATACTTTATAATCAAAATATCATAACAGTGGGCAAATATCCACATTGCTATGATCAGATGCTTTCTTAACTGCTGCTTTTTCAATGCTGTCATTTTTGTTGTGTGTTTATTTTGTTATTGAGAGGAAATTGCGCAGCACATATTTACATAGCATACATACATTATCGTGGATGGCTAATATCATCAATTCATTGCAGCCAACTGGTTAATGTTAACCAGTAGTCTAGTAGCTATTGGGGCAATGTTTTAGGCCAGGGGCCCATCTAACAAATATATGTTCTAAGAACATTTTGCTAACGTTCCCAATGTTAAAGTTCTGTTAATGTTACCGGAACAATGTTTGCTCATGAGATAACCTAGCCAGAATGTTTGCCAAATTTCTGATAAAATTCCGTTAGCTGCGGCATGAAAAAGAAATTTCGATCATCTTTTTTCTCAATTGTGTTGTCAATTTGGGAAAACACGAGGGAGAGTAAATGAGAAAATGTTCTTTCTTTTTTTTCCCTGAGTGACTTTTTCAATTTTCTTTAATATTGACTTTAAGAATCTAGATCAAGTTAACTACATGTGGGACTCATTGGTCTGAGACTTTTGAACGATTTTCTGTCATGTCACTCTGAACATAAGGAGATGGTTTCACAAGCAACTTTTGTGGTCACTATATAACCCCTCGGACACTGACCGTGTCATTGCAGTCATCATTACAGGAAGAGGAAATGACTCTTGCAGGATTTCTCTGACAGAGACAAATTCAGACAGGGTGTTAAAGAAATGATGACTCGCTGTCGCTGTCTTCTGTGTATATGTTTATGGCTGGGTGGATCATCGCTCTTCAGACGGCGTGTCTGTCTTCCCCTCCATGAGTCTGCCTGTCACTCTCCAGCTAGCGACGAGCCATATCTCCCAGCATTCCACACACCTAGTGCACTTGCCATCTCTCCAGCCGTTGCCGTGCCAACAGCCCTTGTTTCTTCTCCCTTTCTTTCCCCGGGGACAAAAAGTCAAAGGCGGCTATTCGTCTCCCCCCACTGGCAGCCATATAACTACAAACTCATCATAGGTCTATTAGTGCTGGACTCTCCACTGTGACTTGTAATAACTGGAGGGGTGCCATTACTGTTAGCACACATTTGTGCACCGATTTTTCTATATAGTGTGTCAGTAGGGTTGAAAATCAAGAACCGGTTCCTTTTAAGAGCTGGTTTCAGTTTTTTTTTTTTTTCCTTGAATGTGTGCACTTATCCTTTAAAAGGAACATGACAGATGTTTCTAGCATTCATTTGGGAATGAATTGTTTGTTTGCGTCTCATCTTTGTAGTTAATGAAGCATGATCGTACTGAATCGAAGGCCATTGTTTAATGATCACATCCAGCTAAAAATCAAACTACAACCATTAGTGTATTGTGTATTTTAAGGCTTGTGACACTTGTGTATTTCAGTGTAATTTCTGACTGGTTAGTTATGACAGTATCTAGTTACACATTCAGAACAGAATTTGTTTGAGTAAGATAAAATAACTGTTGATGCATAGATATGTTAAGAAACCAGAATGGAACCAGAATTGCTCCATTTCTATTCATTGTTGGCTGCTGAGAACTAATTTTTATTCAGTAATGATTTTACATGACATTCGGTGTTGTTAAAGGTGCAATAAGCAATTTTTGGTAAACGCTGTTTATATCTGAAATCACCAAAACAAACACACCTCTACCCAAAAGGATCACACCCCTATCTTGATGGCTACGCCCTCACATTCACGTACACGCTATGCAACACAGGGAACGACTACTGCGAAATCTGCTGTGCCTGTCACCCGAGGGTGTGATGTCATCAATGAGTGAAAGCAATTTGTGTTACTATGATAATTCAGGTCGAATGTCTAATTGTTATATAGCTCCTCTACTCCTTCAATGGCAAAGTCATCTCTTACATCCCAAAAACAAACACAGTTTTCGTGAACAGCTCCCTACATACAAGTGACAAATATATATGACAAGATTAAGGATCTTAGATCACTACGAGGGAAACCAAAAGAAAAAACATATATTAGGAGTATGTTATCTCACTTTTCGGACACACTTTAGACGTTTAGACGTTCCAGACTTATAATAATAATACTGCAAATGAACAAACATGCAAAGATGACACACAAGTATATTCAAGCAAAAGATAGTAAATCTTAGTTCTGTGAAACACAGAAAAACCAACGTTACTTGCGGATTGGGAAGAAATAAAGCAACCTTGGCATTCATTTTCAGGCCTTTCCACTCCTGAAGGAGCAGTAAGCAAGCGCTGTTGGAAATTGGCACACTTGTTGCCAATCAGCAGTAAGGGGCGTGTCCACTCATGATGGGGGAGGAGAGAGAGCACAGTGCATTAGCAGAACGACTATAGAAACAGAGAGATGGCAGAGAAAATACAAAAGAGGAAAAGGGGGAATATAAATTAAAAATGAAGGGTTACGATCAGGCAAGAGGTAGGACCCGCGTTAATATCGGAGAATATCAACATGAGTAACGTTGGTTTTGCCAATCCGATCTCACGGCAATTCATATGTATTTTATGAGGTGGCTAATTTGTACGAATTTGTACGACCTCACGAGTTGGTCAATTCGTATGATTTTGTATGAATGACCTACCCCTAACCCCACCCCTAAAACCTACTCATCACTCCAGTATAGACAAATCGTACGAATCCATACGAGTGAGGTCGTACAAATTTATACAAATTAGCCACCTTGCACAAATACATATTAGTCGTGAGATAGCGTTGGTTTCGCTGTGTTTCACAGAACTAAGATATTCTGTCTTTTTCTTGAATATACTTGTGTGTCATCTTCGTTTGTTCATTTGCATCATTATTATTACTATTATTATAAGTCTGGAATGTCTAAACCTCACCCACCACCAGTTTTAAGCATCGGCTCCCAAAGTGTGTCCGAAAAGGGAGATAACACTCCTTATATATGTTTTTTCTTTTGGTTTCCCTTGTAGTGATCGCTATAATCCCCCTAATCTTGTCACATTTGTAATGTATTAGTTGCATCGTGTAATGTAGGCAGCTGTTCATGAAAACTGTGTTTGTTTTTAGGATGTAAGAGATGACTTTGTCATTGAAGGAGTAGAGGAGCTAAATAACAATTAGATATTCTAACTGAATTATCATATTAACACAAATTGCGGCAGGCACAGCAGATATATCCCCCTGGCCTTTTCCTCTTTTGTATTTTCTCTGCCATCTCTCTCTCTCTGTCTCTCTGTCTTGGGCACTGAGCTCTCTCTCCTCCCCCATCATGAGTGGACATGCCCCTTACTGCTGATCGGCTACAAGTGTGTTGTGGTGCTTGGTCCGATCCACTTTCAGCAGTGTTTTTCAAAAATTGAAATTGAAACACCTTTAACTCTATGTTTCATTGTAATAAACTATGTAAATAGTTAAGTGAGATAGACAGAAAGCCTGGTGTTTGTGGGAGCAATTCACTCATTGTTTTTGTTTAGTTATAGTTAGAGCCAATTGCTTCCTCCATAGCACCAAAAAGATAATTAAGTCATTAAGGACCTTGCAAGTTCTTGAAAACAATTAAGAAATAAGTAGGCCCTAAGTGAAACTGGAATATGTAATAGAATCATTAAATTCATTACAGTTCCCATCCTTTAAGAGTTTGTTTATTGATCTATTATTCTGTCCATGTATCTGTTCAGTCTATACTTTAACACATGCTTTCAGTTTTTAGTGTTACACCCCCCATAACAGTTAAGTGCTATACCAACCAACATTTTTTTGTATGGCCTTTTTGCCATTGATGGGCAAATAGAAAGGGCATAGGAAATGATGCAAACCAGATAAGCACCACAGCTCAATTTACCACCATGGCCTATGAAATCTCAGTTTTTCAGACTCCATCCATCCACTGCTGTTTTCTCTTCAAAATTCATATGTTAGACACTTTTGCTATGATTATATTCTTGTTTGTGCTTTGGCTTTCTTTTGATATGAAAATTCTTTAATAGGAAAAGAGCTGTTTTATCTCACTGTTTTCCCATCCTTTTATCTCCTCGCTGTTCTGAACTGAGTAAATACTGAATGTAATACTTTACAGTGCTTGTCTCACAGCACCTTCTTTGTGTGTCCTTTCCTCATACACTTCATCTCAGTCATAAACATGTTGGCGTCACTCTATTATGTTCTTTGTCTTGCTTTTATTGTTTATTCCAAATCTCCACAGAACTGTAATGCTCTTGTATTACAAATATGGAACCATTTTTAACAAATGTCAGACTGTATCTCAATGTGACATCACTAAGGCTCTGTTCCAGAACCTAGTATTCTAACTGAAATGGAACCTTTGGGACACTATGGGCCCTATTTTAACGATCTGAGCGCATGGTCTGAAGAGGGTTGTACTTAGTCTCTTAGTGAGTCATGAGTGTGTTTTGGGTGTAATGTGCAATAAACCAATCAGAGTCTCATCTCCCATTCCCTTTAAAAGCCAGTTGTGCTTGCACCATGGCGGAATTTGCGAGCGGAAAGACTGAACGCTTCTCCAGAGAAGAATCCTTTTATTTTTAATATTTAAAAATGTTTGTGTGCTGCTGCACGTCCCTGTGTGTGTCAGCAAAGTGACCTGTATTATGCATCAGCCTATAGGCGCATATTACTAACGCACCCTTCAAATAACACAAAAAATACTGCGTTTTTTTGAGCACACCTCGTTTTCAGACCAGCACGCCCCTGGGCAAACAGATGGGTGTGAATGCATTTGCTATTTAAAGGAATATGATAACTGCGTCGGGCTGAAACTAGCAAAAAAACACTGGTGATGCATTGTGCCGGGTGTATGATAGTTTCTTGAACAGCAAATCAGTATATTAAAATTATTTCTGAAGGATCATGTGACACTGAAGACTGGAGTACTGATGCTGAAAATTCAGCTTTGCAACACAGGAATACATTTTAAAATACTAAAATAGAAGAGTTATTTTAAGTTGTAATAATATTTCACAATATTATTGTTTTTACTGTATTTTTCATCAAATAAATTCAGCCTTGATGAGCATAAGAGACTTCTTTCAAAAACATAAAATCTTATTGACCCCAAACTTTAGAACAGTTGTGTATGTTGCTTGCGATACATTTTAGAACATTTTGAATATTTGCTCATTTTGAATGGCTGTCATGGTGGTGTTGTTACAGCCTCTATCAGCACTGGCCAACAAGGCAATGTTTCCCAGCCGAACCTTCTCATACAAATAATAGCACCACAGAGTTACACTTTAGCTAAGTGTCTTGCCTTGCCATATGAAGTAGTAAGACAGGAGAAAGTATTTTAATGCTACGTGCTATAAAAGTAACACTTTTCTCTTGTGGTTCTTCCCCAGATCTAACAAACCCGGCAGCAGCCCCAAAGGTCAGACCCCAGATGAGAGCAACCGCCGGACAGACGCTAACTCTTCCGTCTCAGACCTGGCCAACTCCGTCACAAGTGATATGGTGATGGTAATGTGAATCTGTGGCTGTGCTGTGCTGTTTTCTTTTTGTTTTGCCTCTTTAAAGTAGCACTCGTTTTGATGGGAATCCCTTAAACACAGGGATGCATTGTGTGTAATTGGTGCGCTCCATTACTGCAGTCAGTCACACAGACAGATGTGTCAAAGGCAACTTACCTCTAAAATGCCGGTAATTAGAACTGGTACAATGTGCTGCCGGGACTGCGGATGACGGCCTTCACAGGGTCTGTGTGTCATTACGTGGGTGGTAAGGCGTTTTTAAAGAGATGTGATGAGGGCTAATGATGGTGCTTCCTCTTTAAGATGGTGCCTCTCGCAGCTTTGAGTCCCACTGGGGGGGATCCAGGCATTGGGGCATGGCATGTCAAATTAAGCCCAACTTTCAGCCAAGGTCCTGACACGGCTGGGAGTTCATTAATTCGATATGCCGCTGCTTGTCAGACCACTTCAAGTGATGGATTACTAAGGTGTTTGTAAAGACCACCAGAAGGTCCCCAACTTTTCGCCCTTCGCCACATATTAATGTTAGAATGTCAAAACTCGTTAGAAAGTATCCCGGCATCATTTTTGTCTCAATGTTTTGTTAATCATGTTTAGACAGCAGGGTAGTCCGTTACTAACATATCAGTATTGTGAAGCACACAGGAAACTCGACTCACAGTTGATTTTGATAGAGCACGTTAGCATGCTGTTAATCTGATTATGTGATACTCTCATAAGCAAGCACAAATATTGAATTTATAATTAGAACTATTTTTATATACGTTTTAGTATATAAACTTGAGCTTTAAAAAGAACTGGTTCATAAGTGTCATAAAATCAGATTCGGGGTACATTTACATAACAACAATGTACAAAAAATGGAAAAGGTTTTTCTTGTACAGATGGCACACCCACGTTTTTATAGCATCAAATAACTAACTAAAACTTATTTAAAGAACGAACACATGAACTAACATCAGCGTGATAAAAACTGCCTAAAATGACAGAAACCATCTTTGGAAAAAATTTCTTTGAAAAGTCCCATTACATTTCATGGAAAGGGCGGGGTTTATGACCTTTACTGCAACCAGTCACCTGGGGGCGATTGAGACGCTTGAGACTTGTGTGGCACACTTGGTCAAAATGATCCACTTTCACGCGGATCCACGACAATGACTAAAGATGCTGCATTATGCATGCTAGGCCAGTTGTTGGCGATGTCACTTTATTAAGAAACACTCCATGCCTATAGGCTAAACACGTACCTGATGTGTACCTGATGTCACCCTTTTCACAAATTCACGTTTTCAGGCCCCCAAAAATGCCGTTGTTGTGTAAATGAATGGTCAATATGCATAAAAAAGTTTTACGTTTTCAGTTGAAAACGGTGTCATGTAAACAGCCTCTCAATGATATTTTTAGTATATATATATAATATATATATATACACATACTAGTATTTATTAATATTTTGAATTACCTTTTATTTTTATATTTTCAGTTTATTTTTATATTTTCAGGTTAGTTATTTTGTTATGTTATGTGCATTTGTTCGTTTTTGTTTTTAATATACTTGCATAAGGCAACATTTCTAATTTTCTAAGTTATTTTTAAATTTCAGGTTTATTTCGATTTACGAAAAAAAAATTGAATAGTTCTGTTTTTAGTTTTAGTTGACAATAACAACTTAACAAGACTTTTAGTTAAATAACTTACACTGGTTGTTCTATGTTTGTTTTTTCACATAGCCAGTGAACACTAATATTTATATTCTATTTATGTTTTTATGGAAGCTTGTTTCTGCCACAAAATAAAAAAGGTAATTGCAAATCACGCAATTCTGACTTTATAACTCGCAATTGCGAGTTTATATCTCACAATTCTGAGAAAAGAAGTCAGTTGCAAGACAAAAAGTCAGAATTGTAATTTCTATCTTGTAAATTCAATATAAATTCACAATTGTGGGATAAAAAGGTCGCAATTATCTTTTTAAATATTTTGTGGTGGAAACAAGCTTCCATAGTTTTTCAGTGAACACATTCAGTGAACACACAAAGTGAAAGTGTGTGGTGTTAATAAATTTGTTCTATTATTTTGTGGTACCCATTCTTTTATTCCATTGTGAAGGTAATATATCATTTCTTTAGCTGTGCTTCTAGATACAGTTATGGTGCAGGACACACTGCAATGTGGTTTTGGTAATAATGATTTAGCGTGAAGCGATTGGGCCGTTTAGTGACAGTCTTGTCCACTTTGATTTCTAAGTTGTCCCCAGGCTCTGAGGAAGAGGAACACGAAGGACCCGTGTGCGAGAAGTTGGGACGCATCCAGTTCAGCGTGGGATACAGTTTTCAGGACTCCACACTAACAGTAAAAATACTGAAGGGTCAGGATCTACCTGCAAAAGACTTTTCTGGAACTTCAGATCCATTTGTCAAGCTCTACCTTCTGCCAGACAAAAAGCACAAACTTGAGACCAAGGTCAAAAGAAAGAACCTCAACCCTCATTGGAACGAGACCTTCCTATTTGAAGGTCAGTAACGAAAAATGTACTGGCAATTTTCTGCCAGGACATTATCCAGTAATTTTACGGACATTTCCGTTAACCCTAAAACACATCACAATTCAATACGTCATTCAAAATACATGTAAAATAATTATTTTATAAATAATTATTTTTATTTTTTCAATTAAGATTCAACCCATGCTGTTGAAAGATTTTTTTTGAAACATTATCTTATATGCTCACCAAGGCTGCCTTTATTTAATCAAAAACACAGTAAAAACAGTGATATTGTGAAATAATATTACAATAGGTTGTTTGCACGTGATGGATGGAGGGTAGTAAGCGATTTTCCACATAGGAATCACCAACAAACTCAAAATGCCTATGTTTTGCGTTGTTTCTTGTTGCGCAAATCAATCAAACCGAAAAACCACAAAGTGTTTATCGTTTACTTAAGTTTTATCACTTTACTTTAAAACTTTAATGGAGTTTTGCGTCTGCTGATACTGAACTTAATACGGAGACCGGCTTACCTTTGTTTTTGACTTGGTTAAATAAGAAATTATATTTTATTTCATTGCATCATTGAAATAATTCACACATTTGAACACATTTGGTGTTTTCACTGAAGTTTTGAAGAATTCAGTTCACAATGTTGATCTGGTTACTGTAAAACAGTGACACGCTGGGCACTTTCCACTGCTTCAGCCATCATTATATGGTAGAAATGTGTCCAAATAAAAAATGTGTTCAACAAGCTGACAGAAGTCGATCTACAAACCCAATTCCAAAAAAGTTGTGACACTGTGCAAATTGTGAATAAAAACAGAATGCAATGATGTGGAAGTTTCAAATTGCAATATTTTATTCAGAATACAACATAGATGACATATCAAGTTTAAACAGAGAAAATGTATCATTTTAAGGGAAAAATAAGTTGATTTTTTTAATTTCATGGCATCAACACATCTCAAAAAAGTTGGGACAAGGCCATGTTTCCCACTGTGGCATTCCCTCTTCTTTTTATAACAGTCTGCAAACGTCTGGGGACTGAGGAGACAAGTTGCTCAAGTTTAGGAATAGGAATGTTGTCCCATTCTTGTCTAATACAGGCTTCTAGTTGCTCAACTGTCTTAGGTCTTCTTTGTCGATCTTCCTCTTTATGATGCGCCAAATGTTTTCTATGGGTGAAAGATCTGGACTGCAGGCTGGCCATTTCAGTACCCGGATCCTTCTTCTACACAGCCATGATGTTGTAATTGATGCAGTGTGCCAACTTTTTTGGAATGTGTAGCTCTCATGAAATCCAAAATGAGCCAATATTTGGCATGACATTTCAAAATGTCTCACTTTCAACATTTGATATGTTATCTATATTGTATTGTGAATAAAATATAAGTTTATGAGATTTTCTTATTCACAATTTGTACAGTGTCCAAACTTTTTTGGAATCGGGTTTGTATTTCTTTGTTGGAAAGATGTAAATGTAACTGAAGCTTATTGTTGTCATGGCAAATATTCACATTTCCATATGGCCATGCAGGAGAATCAGAGATGGTCACATTCAGCGGACAGACACACTGTATTCTTTTTTATAATATTTATTTCAACAAATGACAACCAAAATCATATCTATGGAAGCTTGTGAATAGTTTTGAAGTGGCTGTGGGCAAGTTCTGCTAATTCACGAGTGAGAATCATACTCGCAAATGTAATGTTGATTATTAAACCAAACTAAATACAGAACTTTCACTCAGCAATGTGCTTATTTTATTGAGTGATAGGCAATACGTTTAATCAGTGACATTATTACTAGATTTGCTATCCGGCATTATTACACGGATCTGTGGAATTCTTCATTCTGATGGGTCAATCGCGCATTCCGACGGTATGTTATTCCCAGATAACAACCGCCAAAGTGCATAACACGCCGCTCATCCGGGTACTACGACCGGTACTACTTATATGCTTAACGTGTCACTCCGCTGTCATTGACTGTCTGGTGCCATCTTGTGACTGAAAAACACTTAACCACCACAGGTTACAATGGAAGACTTCAAGGAGTTCACCCAAAAATGAAAATTAGCCCATGATTTACTCACCCTCGAGTCATCATCCTAAGTGTATATGACATTCTTCTTTCAGATGAATACAATCTAGAGTTATATTAAAAAATATATTTTTTTTTTTTGTGTGATTTTAATATGCAAATGGCACATTTGTCATAAGGTACATTTGGCATGTCCTGCCTTATCCACTTTTTTAAAACACAATGAAAGTGGCAGTGTATGCGCAATTCCCTTCACTTCCACCTTGAGCCATGCCCGGCTCCACTTGCACCTCCCTGCTGAGTCTAGCTGTGCTATATACGAGTCCTCATTAAGCTCCCTCATTCTGAAATGGAAAATCACGATAAGTTAGCCAATCTCATCGGTCCAAGGACTGATCGGTGTTTCGAGATACACGACTACTAGAATTCTGAGCTACAATACAATGTAAAGATTTCAAATGATAGACTTGGATGCAAAATGTAGCCCTTTATTATACAGAAATTTGCTGTTGGTGTATTAGCCTAAAACAACACGCTCGCCAGATTGTTTATCTAAATAGCCCTATGTTGTTAGAAATGCATCCCATGCAACAAGAGATTAACACGGTTGCCAAATTGCTTCATGTTACACTTACTCTCGCATCAGCTATTGTGTAAACAGTCACATTTAACTTCTTACCCACATCATGAATGACTGCCTAAAGCCTTGTTTATACTTTCGCCTGGCACCGCAGTGCAAGCCCAGTGCAATCTCCCCAAACGGATGAGGCATTTACTTGACGCTACTGTTTTAGACTGAAAACCAGATCATACCACTGGTTGCCTGTGTGATGAGATGTACTAATATCCGTCTGCTCGGGCAGATTCGGCTCAAAGTCGTGCATCTTCGGATGCGTGTGCACCTTCGCGCTCATGCGGACGCACGACAACCTAATATTCAGGGTAGCTCAGAATTCGAGCAGTAGCCGTATATCTCGGAACTCAGGGCAGAGCTGTAAGCCTAGCTAACGTCATGGGTATGACGACAATACAATATTATATCACATAAAAAAGCGGTAGCTAATGTTAATTGAATCAAGCAAACAAATAGCTGTTATTTTTGCTCCAAAAAGCTTTACTTAGCTTGAACTTAACAATAAGCTTCCTTCCATCAGACTTGCGTGGTAGCCAGGCGTCTCCTTCCATGGCGAGCTCAGTTGACGCTGTGTGCTTCAAGATTCTGACGCAAGTGCTAAGATTCCAATTGGCCAAGAGAAAAAGTGCTAAGATTCCGATTGGCCAAGAGAAAAAGTGCTAAGATTCCAATTGGCCAAGAGAAAAAGTGCTAAGATTCCGATTGGCCAAGAGAATTGTCAATTATAAGAATTATCCAATAATGTTTCGCAATTCTAGCCTGCATGGCATGCAGATGAAGGGCAGCCTTCATGTGAGCCTTCACTTTTAGGGTGAGTAAATCATGGGCTAATTTTCATTTTTGGGTGAACTATCCTTTTCAGCATTAATTTCAACATGTATGGTTAAAAAAAAAATATATATATATATATATTTTCAGCAATAAAGGGTTAAAGCAGTTTGGAACTGTTTTTCTTCGCGGAAGCTTTGCGCAAGAGCTAATAAAATATTTAAACTCAAGACAATATTTTGTGTCTAATTTACTTGAGACAAGTAGCCTTGTAATAGAGCGGGATAATGTACACCCAGCTGGTTGTTATCGCAGAATAAATCCCGACAGAGTGATCAGGATCCCGACAAGAAGCGTAACATTATCCCTTACTTACGGTCACATCCTCAACCTGTGTTTTTACACGCGGAAAAGTGTATTACATTGTCCAGTTTTCCACCTGAACGATGATGTGAGTTCCTATGGCGATTCTCGATGCAACACGAATTACCTACAATGGTGACATTTTTCACAATTACGAGTCGACAGAAAATCAAAATAACCTAAACTCACTAGCAGAACAAACCAGACCAGGACTCAACACGGCGTAACGGCAGCTTCACATCCTCTATATCAAGCGTCTAAATGGCAGGCAAGTCTTCAAATTCAGTAGAAAAATTGCTCATCTTCATAACATAAGGATCACGTCCAACATGTGTTGTGATTTTTCTGTTTATAGCTTTCTAAACCAACACAGTACAGACTTTCTTCCATCTCGTCCATTCTGTTAATCCACTTCCTGCCCTCCTTCTGAATTCATTAGAACCACGTGATTTCAAACAAGCTATTGGCTGCACTCTCAGATAAAAAGGTACAGTGCTGTCACTGGGGCGGTACCCTAAGGTACAACAGTGAAAAGGTACATCTTTGTACCTTACTCACCCCTAAATGGTACATACCTTAAAAGGTACATATCAGTACTTTAAGAGTGCGTATTAGTACCTTAAAGGTACATATTAGTACCTTTTTGGTTTGTACCTTAGGGTACCACCCCAGTGACAGCAATGTACCTTTTTTTCTGACAATGTGGTAAGCATTGGCTTTTTAGACCCTGCTGTAACAACATCACCATAGCAGCCATTCAAAATAAGCTAATATTTGTACTGTATAAATTTAAAAATTTCTAAAATAAAATGTATTGCAAGCAACATACACTACCGTTCTAAAGTTTGGTGTCAGTAAGATTTTTTTCAATGCTCACCAAGACATTTATTTGATCAAAAATGTTGAAATATTATTATAATTTAAAATAACTGTTTTCAAATGTAATATTTTTGAAAATGTAGTTTATTTCTGTGAAGAAATAAATCATTACTCCAGTCTTCAGTGTCACATGATCCTTAAGAAATCATTCTCATGCTGATTTGCTGCTCAAGAAACATTTATTATTCTATTTTCACTTCTTCAATTGGGTTTGCAACAATTACCTCAAACAAATGTGTTAAACCAGATTAAACAAATTATAGATTATATATTTGTTCTTCCTCGCAAGCGCTCACGTCAACCCAGCACCTTTTAAACATGATTTTGTTTCCCAGCGGAAACAAAAAGCTTTCCAGTGTTTTATGCAGAATGCGTCAGATGGTCAATGAACACCCTGGGGCTGGTCCACAGTATTTTTGGACCCCATATTGAGCTGTAAATAATTTTGGTAAGCTAAAATTATCCCCCTCTCATTTCTCTCACAGGGTTCCCCTTTGAGAAGGTGGTGCAACGCACACTGTACCTGCAAGTGCTAGATTATGACCGTTTTAGCAGAAATGATCCTATAGGAGAGGTGTCCATCCCCCTGAACAAGATCGAACTGGCCCACATGCAGACCTTCTGGAAGGAGCTGAAACCCTGCAGCGATGGCAGCGTAAGAAGATCAGTGTGTTTCTGTACTTGGTTAGCATTTCTAGCATTATGAACTTTGAAAAGCTTTTGCAGAGTTCTGCACGGGCAGGAGGAATGAGCCAAAGACACCAATGCAGGAACAACAGATGCCAATAATAGTCAAAGAAAAGCAGAGATGAAGTGACGGAATGGGGTCGCTAGGGACAGGAACAATACAACATTAATTGTGCAGTGGGTTGATTATGATGTGCAGAGCTTGTCATGCCTCAAGTAATGGCACGCTGGGTGCTGTCAAATGTTTTAGCCCTTTTACTCAAGAACAAAAGGGGCACAAATGTGTCGTTCTGACATGGGGCGTCAAAAAGATCGCCCACAGATTCATTGATTCCTGTGTGAAAAGTCCACCGCATTTGCCGTAGTTAGTGTTTGAGCTTCAAACTAAAGAACTATGAACTAAAACTTCATAGTTCAATGAAATGGTCCTGCCGTGTGACAAATTAGTTGTTATAAATATTTCATGAAGTCACTCAATTAGTATGAAGTGAATAGAACTGCATGTGTGATCAATATAGAAGTTGGAATTGGAAGAATTTTATTTAAAACACTTTTTTTAGTAATAGACAATATATGGTTCAGATTAGAGATCGACCGATAATTTTAGAGGTCAGGGTCAGCCGATGGCCGATATGTGGAGACGATTTTTAGGGCTGAGATCTTGAAGTTTTCGCCTTCATTTGCATGCTAAAATGTCACACTAATAATAAGTGGATGCACAACATTTCTAAACTTAACTTCATTTATTGAACACTGACTTAAACCATATCGCGAATATTAATTTTGTGAACTGCACAGTATTAAAATAAAATATTTATCCAAAGTTAACTAAACAAATCAATAAACTGGCCAAGTATTAATGATAAACATAGCCATAAATTCCATTCCCATTCTTTGAAATGCATCTATACACTATATCTAATTTGCATAGTAATGTGTTTTTAGGACAATATGTAATGTAAAAAGACGTATAATAATGGGAGTAATAAAAGGAAAATTTTCATAAGAATATCATATTTCATAAGAAAACTGTGTATGTTGTCAGAGAAATTCACTCAAATATAATGTCCTCTACAGAGGCAAAGCCTCTATTCTGGGTCCCAGGAGGATATTTCTGTCTCGTGCAGAGTGAATCCAGCATTTATATTTAGATGTCACTTCCGAAACTTTGCAGCATGCAGTTGGCCATCGGTCCTCTTAGCAGCATGAAAATCAACAGTTTTATTCAAAGGATTTTATAGACTGTGTAGCCAAGAGTTTCGCGAGCCTGCATTAACTCAGCACTGAATAAAAACTCGGATCACGTTCAAGAGATCTGGCTACATTACTCACTGCTGCAAACACATGTTGTAAATAGTCGGCTCTCAAGAGCACCAACACAAATGTGCAAATCTGCCCAATCTGTTTCGCCATTATATTATTACAGTATCAACTGAGAGTGCTTTTGCTTGCGTTTGAGGGTGCTTCAGCCTTGTTTATATTTTCCGCGAGCCTCCGCTGACTGCGCGCGCGCCTCCGATCACTGCGCTCAACGCGCATGACCGCACACTCTGTGTTGACATAATTTTTCCCGCGCGCACCCTCGCTCGTGTGGATGCGTCGAGCAACACGTCTAGCCTGCCATACACTGTTCTGGGCTGCTCCAGGAGTGAGGACAGCTCTGTGTCTCCGAGCACGGTGCTGTCTGTGAGCGGGGCAGGGTAACGTACCCCTCAATCCCGCTGCAGTGTTTGTGAGAGCTGCTTCTTTCTCCACCGCACAGAGTGAAATTCTCAGACTCCGATACAGGAAAAATAAAACAGAACTTATAACATTGGGGCTAATATGTTAGCAAACAAGCTGCTGATAGTTTTCGACTACAGTTAACTAAAAGCGCTGTAGCATTATGCCAGTTCCGGACGGGTCCACCACACCAATAACATGAGGCTGCCCGCGGACGTGCCTGACTATAAATCGCCGTTACTAAACACGGATATCGGCCAATGCCGATATATAAAAAAATTACAAATAGCGGCCCGATTTATCGTCCGACCTCTAGTTCAGATTGATTAATCAGCTGATATATGATTTTTTTTTTTTTTCAGCCAGTGCTTGGCCAAATGTTAATTTTCACATTTTTGTGTAAAACCGTAATTTAAGCAATTGTGTCTGATTTGCTGTCATTAACTTGTACAGTATATGTGTATATGGGCCTTTGAATTGGTGTAATTTACTTCTTGTAACTCTTACAAATAGAACTTTTCATCTTTTTTCAAACTGAATAATACATTATGTTCAACTATTTAACAATATTTGTTGGCCCAGCTCAGGTAACGTTATTATCTAGGTTTTTAAGATGGATGAATTTTTCTCAGTCCTGTTACCATACAAAAATCATGTGTCTTTTAAAAAGCATGTTTAAAAACACGCCAACTAATTTCTTTGTTTTCCCCTAAAGGAGTTGTTTATTTTAAAGAAATTGTTCAAATGTTGATATGTCATAAAATTCATTCTAACAGGTAACGGGTAGGCACAAAAAGAGATGGTAACAGAATAATAATAAATCAGAGATATTAATATAATTTGATTATGAAACACGCAACACATTGTGTGAAATAGATATATATGAAATAGATAATGTAATGAGTGGAATAACAACCAGAACACAAATTAAATATCCTGTGAAATATACATTATTGTGTACAATTAAATATTTAATATGGCGTTTATGATATACCATATAAATGTAATTAAATTACATGCCATATAGTGAGATATACAACAATGTAAAGTTGAATAAAATATTTCATGTTTTTAATTCAAATTAAATAAATAAATTATTGAATAAAATAAAAATATATGATTCAAAAGATATCAGCAAATTGGAAATCCAGTATAGGTTTACCACTATTGAAAAAATACTGAAAAATACAAAAAATAAAAAAAAAGAGGTTTGGGTTTGCCTGGTTATTTTCTCAAAAATTGTGACCTCATATGAACCAAACACTTGCGTGACAGTGAAGTCCTTGAACTGGCCCCGTTCTGACCTTACCGTGTTCATTTCTTCAGGGGAGTCGAGGAGACCTCCTTGTGTCTCTGTGTTACAATCCCACTGCCAACACCATCACTGTGAGCATCATCAAGGCACGCAATCTCAAAGCCATGGACATCGGGGGAACATCCGGTATGAATATACACCCATAAAACCTCATAGATGACTCTTAAATATAACCTCATGTGTTATGGTCATATTCCTTTAGCTCAGCTGGTAGAATATGGCACTAGCACATCATCATGGGTTAAATTCCCACAGGACACACTATATATATGCGTTTACCTTGAATGCACTATAGGTTATTTTGCAAAGCATCTGCTAAATGAATAAATGCAAATGTAATAAGTTCTATTGTGTGCACTGAGTGCTTGGGATTTCTGTGGAAAATAAGTGTTCTTGTCAAGGTGCCATCTGCACAGTAATCATCTCGAATGTAATTTAGAATTCATCACAGGAATTCAAAATCCCTTGACGCAACTCACTGTGGACTGTTGCCCGTTTCAGACCCCTACGTCAAAGTGTGGCTGATGAACAAAGATAAACGAGTGGAGAAGAAGAAGACGGTGGTGATGAAGAGGTGTTTGAACCCCGTATTTAATGAGTCCTTCCCCTTCGATGTCCCTGCTCATGTTCTCAGAGAGACCACCATCGTCATCACAGTCATGGATAAGGACAGACTGAGCCGCAATGATGTCATAGGCAAGGTGCGATGTCACAGGGACATAAAATATATATATATAAATTATTCAGACAACAGATATAATTTTTTACTAGTGGGTGCAGGACACTATAGTTCATTTATGTAAGTGAGGATAGCAAAATAAAGTAAACTGTCACCGATTATACCCAAAAGATTCTTCATACAGTGGACCACCAGTAAAATTGATAAAACAATTTGGAACCAAATTTATTCAGACACTTTGACCTGACCATGTTTTGCTTAGGTGTTTTTTCTTTAATTGCTAATGCGACCTTTTACACCACAGACTGAACAAAATGAAGCATTGCTTGGTCATTGGTTGGGCTAAATTGGTATTATCTAATTGTGTCCTTAAATTTACAATTGGCTGATTGTAATCCATTACATACCTTTCTATCAAAGTTATCTGACATTTTCAAGATGAATTTGTTCATGACAAATTTAACTCTGTGACACAGTTTAACTCTGAGTTCTTGTCATATTTTATTACCATTTTCTAAACAATAGGGAATAAACTGTGATAATGTGAGAAAACGTTGAAGGTCTCTGAATACATTTTGGTTTATATAGTATTGCGGTTTGTAATTGTATTGGTAAATTTAATGGAAAACATAATCCTTATTTTTTCTGTTCTTGTTTCTTCCACCTTCTTCTTCTTCTCCTCCTCTTCTTTTCATGCCATATTTCTAGATCTATCTCTCATGGAAGAGTGGCCCAGCAGAGGTAAAACATTGGAAAGACATGATGAGTCATCCGCGCACTGCTGTTGCCCAATGGCACGCTCTCAAAGCTTAAAGGACCCGCCCACCAAAAGTAAACAACACCTTCAAAACCCTGTTGATATGCACAAGTTTAAACGGGTACCAAAAGCCATCCAACTATCTTTCTTTCTCTCTCTTTCTCTCTCTGTCTCTCTATTTCTCCCTTCTCAATTTTTTTTCCTGCAGTTTGTTTATGGAGACCCTTCCTTTATTCACTGCTTTTATTTTTTCCCCACCAAAAAGAGGCTAAGCACTGCCAAGAAGACTGGGAGAGAAAGTCTTGCATAACCGAGAGGTAAACAGACTCGTCTTCCTTGAGAAAAAGTTTGAAAACTCGACTGTTCTCTGAACAGCTGGACCGTGGAACAGGGTGACTTCTATCATCGAACTTCAATCGCTGAACTTGAAACGGCTGAAACAATCTCCCGAACAGACCCTTCTATTGCCATGTTTGTGTCTCACCTCCCTCGTGTCATCCCTCTGAGCGTACGGAAAGATCCGGAAGGATCGCAACCACAGTGCAATACCTAGTTGAAGGAGGGATGAACTTGTTATGTATTGGACTTCGTCACCTCTTGATGTTTTTCTCGGAACAGTGTAGAAATTCGCTGGAACTCTTTGTCGTCTGTATGTACTGTGGGTGCTGTTATGTGACAGAAAAAAAGAGGTCTTGTTAAAAGAAAAAAAAAACAGAAAAATTGAAGCTCACTTTAATTGACTGGATCAGTTTAAACAATTTTAGAACATTCCAATAAGTATAAGTGGGTCTACGCAAGTACTTGAATGCTTGTTGTTTCTTGCCATGTGAGCTTGATTTCATGCGTTGTTGCGTCGGAGTATAATTAGGCCCAATTTCCACCTAGGTATTATTTTATGACGTATATTTTGCAACAGAACTTAAGGAACATCCAAAACAATGCTGTGTGCTGGGCTAAATTCGCTCATTGTATATGTGTACATATGATGGTATTTTTTACCAGAAGATCTGCTCCAAGAAGACGGCATTTACAATGCCTGAACCGAACTGGAGTGGGCAATGTAGCTCCTCCGACGAGAAGAACCAGGTGTTCTTGATTGTTCTTTCCTTTTTAGGGTAACATCTTGTAACTAACTCTTTTGGGTTAGTTTAAATGTCTTTGGTCTGTGTTGTGTTCATATTTCCACCAGAGTTCGTTTGAAAGCGGACTCTGGCTCTGTTAGTGCGATTTATTTGATCAAGTGTGAACGCTGCCATCAGAACCCTTGTGCGCACCAAACAAGCGGACCAAGACCGGTGAAAAGATGGGTCTTGGTCCACTTCCAAACAAACTCTGGTGCGTTTCGAAATGATAATGCAACATGGACCAAAGACATGTAAACAAACCAAAAACAGGACATGATGTCACAAAATGCAACCCTAGAAAGGACAGAATGCAGATGTTGCCCATCACAGTTCTGTACAGGCATCAGAAGTGCTCTCCTCGCAGCAGATCTTCATTTGTATGTGTGACGGAGGGATTCCTGCCACTGTTTTGACTCCTTTACACATTTTATAAGCTCTTCACAAGTTCTCAGCTGGTCAAAATACCATCATATGCAGGCTACGCACATACATAGAGCACGTTTAGCCAAGCGCACAGCATTGTTTTGGATGTTCAGTAAGTTCAGTCGTGAAATATACATAATAAAAGCCGACCAATCAGGTTGTGAACGTATACCTATGCCTTCAGGTATCTTTAGGTTCGGTGTAAATGCCAGTGTGAATGCTAAGCGGACCAGGACTAAATGTTTTTTGGTCTGGACCAAACAAACCAAACTACAAGTGTGAACACACCCTCAGGGGTCTCAGTTCGCTTGTTTGGTGTGCACCAGGGTTTGGATGGCAGCGTTCACACTTATTCAAATGATCTGCACTAAAAGAGCAATTGCATCAGAGTTCATTTTAATCAAAACAAACCTGCCAAATGTTGTGAACACATCCTAAGTATGTACATCAGGACAGCACACTAGCAATGCACTGGCCAAAGCATTTGTGTACTTGCATAGACTAGAGTACGTTGCTAAATTTCTTCCAAAGCAAAATGAGACAAGATAGGAGTGAGTGTTTGAAGCATGTGTCGACATATGCGCCTTTGTGGTAGAAGCAGAACCACAGAAATCCTTTTATCTAAGCTAGCATTCCTCATGTAACGTACACATCTTGCAGAGGATTGCATCAACCACTTAACCAGTATGCAATGACACTGCCTATGTGAGTTCAACGCTGCCAAAACGCTGTTCATTTCTTTTCATTTCCAAAAGGGCTGCAAAAGTTCTTAAAGTCCCTCCAAAATAAGATGTGCAATTTAGAACTTAACTAAAGAAAAAGAGCGGAAGCAGAAAATATAATGTAAGTCATGTGATTGTTTGTGCGTCTTTGACTTGGTGTGTGTGTTTGTATGCGTTTGTTGCTGTCTGTATTTGTGTATCTGTTGATGGTTGGATCATAACGATCATACAATTGATTCCCTACAGTATTTATGCTGCCTTCAAGTCTTAATGCAAAGTTTGAGAAATCAGAATTACAGCAGGATTGGAATAAAACAGATACAAATTTATTCAATAAGTTTTTGCAACAACATAATGTCAGATACACTGAGAAAAATGGTGTAGAAATAATTTTTACTCAGAAAAACTAAAATCCTATTTTCTTGAAAAATGTATCATAGTAAATATATATATATATATATATATATATATATATATATATATATATATATATATATATATATATATATATATATATATATATATATATATATATATATATATATATATATATATATATATATATATATATACACACACTGTTTTGACTAATTTGAGCATTTCAACCTGTACTAAATAAATTTTTAGATATGCATCGGCAAATTCATCTAGTATTTATTTAAATTTAATACATTTAAGAAAACTGCCATATTATTATTGTAAGAGGTGATTGTTTATTTTTGCAATGTTTTTTTTTGCCATAAAGTAACTAAAAATCTGTGTAATTGATTCTTTTAAGCAGGATTTCTCAAACTTATTGATGAAGATCTAATAACTAATTCAATAAATCAATTTAAAGTAAATTATTGATAATTTAATAATTAAAATAATTATCAAATAATAATAAAAAAACACTTAATATACACTAATATGAAATATATTATTTGTTTACCTGCATATCAGTTGAAAATTAACCGGCATCAGCGAAAACTGTGAACATGCAAATGTGTTGTTAAATTATTGAAATATTAATTTAAAATCTCAGGGGTATTTCATGTAAATATTTTAGGTAAATAAGGGATTCAACTGACTAAAAAAGTTTATGAATCTCTGCTTTAGAGAAGGACAGGCTATGTAGTTTAGTTTCACAAGCTTGTCATCTCATAAACCGGTTAAATATTCTATTTTGTAGCAAGCTTTTTGGTTATTCCTCATGAACAGTACACAAAATGTGTACAAACTAAATTGTGCCATCAACATTCACAATTACAGCTTATTATGATAGCAATTAGCTTCAGGCATATTTCTTGAATCAACATACCCTCAAGTCACAAAGTCTGTGCTCAATGAAAATAATTACACTAATTGCGACATTGCAATCTTGTTCATATGGTCTCATCTTTTAAACACGATCGTTCCAACATGACTTGAAGGCAGCATTAGCCTGCCGTTGAGGATGGTATAATGTGAGTAATAAATGGCAAGTCTGCAGGATATAATAGCAATACTATCACATTTTGTTTTCTGAATAACATTTTGTATGCTGCGTTTGCTTGGGATTTCTGTCGCCTCTCTTAATGTGTTACTTATGTAACAGAGAAAAGGCAAATATAGAAAGGGAAGGTTTCAAATTGTTACCATGTCAACAGTTAAATTAGGAGAAATATCTATTATAACAGACTACAAAACTTCATTGAAGAAGCGAACTCCTTACTTGAAATAATAAGGCAATGTACTGTAGATAAGCAATATTTATGTACAACATTGAAAACATTTCTAAGTCAATGTAAGGGTTAACTTCAGGGTTAGGACATCCGTTCATATTCGTTCGACTTGAAGCACACATGCAAACACACACACAGTCCTTCAGGAAGTGAAACATCTATCACCTTTCTCCCCTCCATATGCATGTGCTCTTAGTGTCAAACCAGACGTTAGACGTGAATATCACTGCCAGACGTTTCTCGCAGCTTGTCCTCCCCCGACTAACACGCTGTGACAGACGAGTCCTCAAAGACACAAAGAGAGTGAGGGAAGAGTTCAAAGGCCAAAAAACAGACCAAAGTGAGAGCAAGACCTTAAAAAAAATATTCAAAACTTAGTGTACTTTCTCAGTCGTTGAAGGTGGTTTAAAGAGAAGTAACTAAATGGATGGATGGATGAAAATGAGTGTGGATTGTAAGCAGGGCCGTCGCTTGAATTCATGGTTGAATTCGACCTGATGAAGCATCAAATGATAAAAGCTTTCTGTTACATGTTATTCTGAATTTTTGTCATTTTGTTTTCCACATATTTCCTCATTTATTTAAGGAATGTTCTGGATACAGTATAGGTCACACTTTATATTAGGTGTCTTTAACTATGTACTTGCATCAAAAACGTATTTATTGCATTCATATTGTATTGCAAAAGACTTTTGCTGCTATTGTGGTGGGATATTGGTAAGGGACAGGTTCGGTGGTATGGGTGGGTCAAAAGATAAGGTAAAGGTAATTATAGATGTAATTTCAGCTGTGATTGCATGCATTTTTAAAAATATAAGTACAATATAAAAACATGTTTGTACACAATAAGTGCATTGTATCAAATGATTAAATTAAATGTTAGTACATACGGTTGCAAGAAAAACTATGTGAACCCCTTGCAGAATCTGTGAAAATGGGAATCATTTTAACTAAATAAGAGGGATCATAGAAAATGCATGTTATTTTTTATTTAGTGCTGTCCTGAATAAGATATTTTACATTAAAACATTTTTACGTATAGTCCATAAAAAATCCTGAATTTATTAAAATGACCCGTTCAAAAGTTTATGAACCACTGATTCTTAATACTGTGTGTCGTTCCCTGGATGATCCACGGCTGTTTTTTGTTTTGTGATGGTTGTTCTTGAGTCCCTTGTTTGTCCTGAGCAGTTAAACTGACCAACGTTCTTCAGAAAAATCCTCCAGCTCCTGCACATTCTTCATGTTTTGAATGATGTCCAAATTAGAAAAATTTGGACATCATCCTCCTGTTCAAAAGTTTTCACCCCCTTAATGCATCTTGTTTCCTTCTGGAGAATCAGTGCATTTGTGTTTGAGTCCCTCAGTTGTCTTCAGCGTGGAAAGATGGATCTCAAAATCATACAGTCACTGCTGGAGAGGGTTCAAATATGTAAAAGATTCTGGAAAACTGAAGAATGTGCAGGAGCTGGAGGATTTTTCTGAAGAACGATGGTCAGTTTAACTGCTCAGGACAAACAAGGGACTCAAGAACAACCATCACAAAACAAAAAACAGCCGTGGATCATCCAGGGAACGACACACAGTATTAAGAATCAGTGGTTCATAAACTTTTGAACGGGTCATTTTAATAAATTCAACTATTCTTTTGTCTTGTATAAACTATATTTAAAAAAAGCATTTATGTAAAATACCTTATTCAGGACAGTACTAATTAAAAAATAGCGCATTTTCATTTTGTTAAAATTATTCACATTTTCACAGATTCTGCTAGCAGTTCACATACTTTTTCTTGCAACTGTATAGTTAAAGACACCTAATGTAAAATGGGACCCATTTAATACAATACAATTAAAGGGATTGTCATCATTTACTCACCCTCAAGTCGTTCCAAACCTGTATGACAAAATTTTATAATAGGTTATATACATTTTTCAATTGTAGACTTTTAAAAAGGCATCTGAAATAATAAACTAAGTGCAATGTAGTGTTGTCAAAAATATAGATTTTTCAATACATATCGATACTGAGATTTCTGAAACAGCTTCTAATAACCTACTAATTTCCTGCAGAATAGATACAATAGATACAATCTCTCTTACAGCGAGTTACACACAAACCGTCCCTTTACTCACTCGTTTCATTTGCTCCGGATGAATATTGTTGGTATTACAGGACTTGTATTTCATCATGTGATTGCGCGTCTTGCACTTAATGGTGCACTATGTAACTTTTCCGCTAGAAGTCACCTATTCAAAATAAAGATGTAGTTTGATGATGCCAAGCTTGAGCGCAGAATTTTGGGACATGTGGTCTTCACCTCACAGCCGACGGAAAAGAATCGGGATAGGACTCATGGTTGTGATTATTAACGTTACTGTAGTATGAAGCAGAGCAGGACCGAGTGTTGAGGGAGCTGAGCAAGGCCGCCGGAGCGATTGTTAATAAGAGGAACGCAACACACACCTCGCGAGAAGCGGGACTTTTATTATGCCACAGTCGCCGGTGCCATTTCCATTTTTCCGGTCGTGAGTATGAGGTAACGCAGCTCTGTTTATCATATTAGATACATCTGAGTGTGTTGAAAATGATGTTATGATGTTACTCTGTGTGTTTGCTCGGCGGCTGCCATGACACTTGTTGCACACTGCAGTGAGAGTAAAGCGTTTCTGCAAAATAAAATGCAGATATGACGCAACTGACATGCGACTCCCTCACACGTCCCGGTTCATAGGTTAAAATATAAATTTTCTCAGGATTTACAAATAGTTGGAAACATTTGGGATAATGTATGTACTCAATTGAACAAAATATATAACACTGGCCTAGTGGTTTTTGGATATTTTACTGAAAAAATGTTACATAGTGCACCTTTAAGTTTACTTATCCCCACAGATTTTGTGCTCACACCCAAAGTGGCTAACAAATCTAACAGTAGGCTATGGGTCCATGCGTCAGGTCTTAAAGGGACAACAGCCTAATATACCGATGGCTGCCAAATTATATTGGAATCATGATATAATATTAAAAATATCTATATGGCAGTTTTCCCCCATGGTATCAATGTCAAAATTGTAGTTAGTGAAAATGCTGAGTGGCTAATAACTTTGGAAAACCACTAGCGACAGTGGCTGTTCAGAAAAAAAAAAGTTAATGTCAAGCCCTGTAGGTAATCAAACAGTTGATGGACCATCAAATGTTTGGTTACCGACATTGTTCAAAGTATCTTTGTTTTGAGGAAAGAAACTCATAAAGGTTTGGAATGACTTGAGGGTAAGTAAATGTTGACAATTTTCATTTTTGGGTGAACTATCCCTTTAATTTCTATTGACAGCACTTGTGGCATAATGTCAGTTACAATAACACTTACTCTGGAAGTATAAAGGGCTAGACAATAAATGTAAAAATACACATTATTTTAATAACCAGACATTCATCCACCTAGAAAAGTAGTCCCACTTTAAAAGGACGATTTAGACAACTTTGCAGATTTGAATAATTAATATTCTTAAATTAAAAAGTCCAGTGCTTTTAACAAAAATACAAGCACATTTTAAAACCTCAGTTATTTTTTTTTTATTATTAATTTAAAAAAGATTAAAGATGATTTTGCCACATTATATCCTAAATGCTGTTGACAGTGTTAACTTTGTTACTGAACTCCTAACATGTCTTTAAACTGGTTATGATTGTGTCTTGTAACCGTGATTTATTATTATTATTTATCATTATTCTTTTTATTATAATAATAATAATAAACATAAAGATGACTAAATTAAAACAAAACTAAAATTCACATTATGCCCCAAATTGATTTTAACTTATTGATATTTTCTGATTGGCTGAGATTTATGTCTCGTCGCTTAACTTTTTCTTTTGTGAAAACAAATTGTTCCCAGGTTTCAACGGTCCTGCTTTTAGGATCCAAATCTTAGTGAGTTTTGCTTTGCGAGATGAAACGATAAGCACCTGATGTGAAAATGAAATAAATGCACCGGTGAAGCGGCATGCTTTGTTTTGTCTTGTCTAGTTCTGTGACTCACCGCGGTGAGGCGGCTAATGTGAGCTTGTCTGTTATACTGTCGTATCCACAAATTTCCGTTTGAATTAGTTCCTCAGCTGTTGGATTGCAGATGTTTTGACCTTACGAAACTAAATGCCAAACCAGGTTTTAAACAACCAGCATTTGAATGGTCACGTCTGTCATCACAGAGGCAGTTGCGGACATCAGAATGAGGAGTCGGAACTGAACTTTGATGTGTGAAGACAACCCATCTAAAGACGTTGTGTGAACTTGTGTGTGTGCTTGTAAAAATTAATGTTACCTGGGGAGTTTTGACAAAGACCCCTGATGTTTCTCAGCATCTCTGTGGTGTGCACAATATGATTTGACATACTGAGGATTTATTTTGGCATAAATGTACAGTGTAAATAGATGTAAACCTGTATATAAAAAGGAAACTGACACGTTTCTTGGAGTCTCTTGATTTATAAGTTGAGAGAATGAGTTCACTTTGCTTAAAAAGGCAGTAATGATAGTAATTCTATGATAGAATGGTTTTTGCTTTTCCAATTAACTTGTTTTTGTTATTGTGTGATTTGATTTCGTCTTTGCACAGATTTAATGTTCTGTAGGGTTTTTATAGCAAAAAACAAAAACATTGTTCGGTTTAAGAAATTCTGTGTGTGTGTGTGTGTGTGTGTGTGTGTGTGTGTGTGTGTGTGTGTGTGTGTGTGTGTGTGTGTGTGTGTGTGTGTGTGTGTTCTGACTCAACAAAGTAAGACAACTGTTGCGATGTCGCACCACCTTTTTCCGTAAATTGACTCTTGAGTTCTTCTGGTTAATTTACAATGACCCAAACTGTAACCCCTCAACAGTGCTACCAGCATCCGAAATGAATCAGAGTTTTTGTCTGTCTTTTGTTGAAAGAGAATAAAATTGATACTAATAAACGGAAATTGGTGGAAAACACACATACTCTTTTAGTTTGTGAGGAATGGCTTTCATCTCATGACGGTCATCCAGGGCACTGCACCTGTCCTCGCTGACGCACATCAGAAGTAGAAAATATCCTCAGTTATTGCTCAGAGGTTGCTCTTTTATAACTCAAGGGACATACTGGAGTATGACGCTAGTATTTTCTTAATACATGTTCCGGTGCAATTTATCCGTGCACATTATTACAAATAAAGAAGTCTTCATAATCTTTTATCAAAATTAAATAACTTACTTTTCAACTGAAACAACTGGCCTTTTCATGTGACATTACAAATACTTAGTTTTAAACTACTCTTGTTCTCCAACCATCTGACGTCATTATGGTATTGTAACAGTCATTTATCTCAATTCAGTCGATGGGTAGATGGATAAAATCAAGTTTCATCTTACATTCGGATGTAAAATGGTTTGTGAAAAGCATTTCACATTGACTGTCTAAGATATTTCTCCTCAAATTCCTTGGGAGACAAGCAAGTAAAAGTAGGCACAAATGAGACATAGTTGACTGAGTAAGGGGCCGTTCACACAGAATGCGTTTTTGTGTTTTAAAATGCAAGACACATGGCAAGCAAGTTCTAGAGACACATTTTAAAAGCTGTACTTCTTTAACTTGAGCAGTGTTTTTGTTGTTGTTGTTGTTGTTGTTGTTGTTGTTTTGTTTTTTGGAATGCTGTGCCAATGTAGCCTACCATTTTCACATTTCTGGGGTTCTCAGAAGTGGAAGTCATCATAGCTGGGTAAACTTCTGTTGTGGTGAACTGGAACAAAAACAAACAAAAGAAATCCACTGCACCATTTATATGACTTTCCAAAAGAGGAAAAGATTATCAAGAGATTGATTACATCTGTCAGAAGAGAGAAAGATGACAAATTTGCTGTCACTCCCTCAGCAGTTGTATTACAAACACAGCAGTGTTAACCAATTTTCTGTAATTTAATGCCAAGGTAAGAAAACAAAGTATAGCATTATAAAAGTACATTAAAGTTTAAATCAAAGCACAGGCGAAGAAGTAGAAACAACCACGGCTACGTTCAGACTGTCAGTCCAAATCCGATTTTTGTGCATATCCGACTGAAATCCAATCAGATTTAGCTAGTGTGAATGGCCAAAAATCACATGAAATGTGATTTGCGAAAATGAAATGCAAAGGAAAAAAAAATTTCCAAACTACATTCATATGTTTATGTGACTTTCTCACGCCACGTAAAAAGTAAACGTCAGACGTTGTTATAGGAAACATACTGAAAGTCACTGCAGAAACAAGGTTGTGTTGTTGGAAAGTGGCAGACAAGCAGAAAATTACAATACAATGGAGAAATTTGAAATCAGCGGAGACAACAGCACGGAAAAAAGCTGCTATTACCAGCCTCGCTGCGACTGCCTCATAAGATGCATTCCAGTGCTCGGAAGCTACACGTTGTCATGTTGTAAAATGTAAATAAGACATCTCTATTGCCCTCCATGCTGTGTTTTTTGTCGTAGTTTTTGGCATATGCCTATGCAATGTCATTGACATCAGTGCAGATAAACCAATGCATTGAAACCAATGCAGATATTCTGGAAAATGAAAGAGCTGCATGGACACAAATCTGAACAGTTACGATACACAATGTGGACTTCTGATACACAAATAATTGGATTTGGATCGACAGTGGGAATGTGGCCCAAGTAGGTGCATCCTGCGGTGGACATCCAACCCCGCCCACATCCAAAACATCACCTTGTGACTCTCTATCCCTGTTTTGCCCCCGAAAACCAGATTTGTTGTATGTAGGTTTCCAATTGAAAGGGTTTTTAGATGTAAGGGCAGGTTTTAAATGGTTTTCAGGCGAATGAGTAGGTTTTGAGAGGGTTTCAGGCATAATGGTAGGTTTTAGGTGGGTTTCAGTATGTAGGTTCCAGATTAAAAGGTTTTTTAGGCGTAAGGGTAGGATTTGAGTGGGTTTCAGTGTGTTCTGTCATAAACAGAGAAATATAAGAAGTAAATGAAAAAGAATTAGGTGATGCTTCTTGTTGCAAAGTTAATGATTTTTTCCAATCCACTTCATCAGAAATCCCACCCTGCAGCTAATTTCATTGGTTAAAGGGTACACAACACACACAGTTTCTGCCAGTCTCATGTTAATCTTGACTATCTATAGAGTAGTATTGCATCCTTCATATCTCCTAAGTCTTTAGTTTTATCATATTTATAAAAGACACTGTAAGTTACCGATTCTTTCCGAGAATAGCCAAGCTCGCACGTGGAGGCGTGCAGTGGGCGCGCACGCACGCACACACAACACATCATGGCATTATCCCTGGATAACTTTCGATTCACTATACGTTCATGTTGTTGACATTATATGCACTTACGCACCGATTGCCAACAAAACACAGACTTTTTTGATGAATTTGATGCAGTTTCACTCACCGCCTGCCGTTTCAACTCGTGACTGGGAACAAACAAACACACTTGCAGAACTCCGTTGCTGCTCAGGAAAAACAAACTGCATCCACTGTTTCCTTAATACTAGATTATTTGGAAAGCTGAACAAGGTCACAACCAAAAACACATTTCTTTTGTGACATTGTTGATTTCATGGTCTAAAAACAAAATGACAGCAGTGCCGATGGCTTCTGTAACCCGGAGGAAGCTCGTTGATTGGCGCGCTCTTGCCCTCATTCTGGTTGATGTGCACACGCGCACTTCCGGGAGAAGTGCCCATACAAGGAATTCCGCCCTTTATCATTTCATACAGGGCCATACTCGAAAAAATAAACAACTTTCTGGCCATGTTTAGCATGAGAATCTGGTGTAGGCAGTCAGTACTGACATGACCAATAAAATTTGCTGCAGGGTGGAGTTTCCGATTAACTGGTTTGTCGTATTTGGACATGGGCGTGGCTTCTGACGTCACACTTGGATGTGGGCGGGCTGGATCAGTTTTGACAAATCTGCGGTTTCCCCACGAAATTGGGCTACATTTAAGTTGTTGCCGCGGGTAAAACTTTTTTCCGCTGGTTTATTTCCACCCCGTAAGTACAAAAGAGTAGGATGAACTTGATTTTATCCATCAAGAATTGACTGGATCATGACAATTCGGGTGTCCAAAACAGACTGGAGGCAGGTAGTTGGAAAACATTTTAAAAGTATGAACAGTTCATGATGTCAGTCAAAAAGGAAAACCGAAAGTTGAACAAGTGCATGTTATTCCAAAGACATTTTTTCTTTCTTTGGACTAACGTGGACTGACGAATTATGCACAATAGGACCAAGAACATTTTGATTTAATGTTGATTTTAGGTGTGAAACGCAGCTTTGCACATGGAGATGCGTTTGCCCATGCGACCACTCACGTCTGACACCGTTGCATGTTTTGTGAGCTCTAGAGGAGCAATAACACAGTTTACACCAGTAAAACAAGCAAAGAGTGCTGCTTATTTGTGGATAGAGAGGAAAAGAGGAGCAATTTTGAGAGAGACAAGGGCAAGCGATGAAATACACGGCTGTCACGACTCAAACACAGACCACGCACATGCTCACCGCGGTGGAGGATGACAGGAACATGTCAGAGAGATGTGTGGGCGAACGACAGATCCACACACCAAACAAGCTGGCTTTCTCCATGGATACAGAACATTTATGTAAAGAGTTTGCGCACAAGATTGTGTTAAGTTTGTTAGTGCAGAAGTCTAACTCGTCTTGAGTAGACACCCACCAGCTGATGTCTATACAGCTCCATGACGGCTGCCTGAGACGGAAGTTAGTGTTAGTTACTGGTGCTCGCTGTTACTATTGCTCATATGTGGGTTTAGTCATTTGTATAACCCTTTAACCGGATAGTTCACCCCAAAATAAATATCCTGTCACAATTTACTCATCTTTATGTTGTTCCAAGTCTGTATGAATTTCTTTCGAAAGAAGATATTTTGAGAAAAGAATGTCTACGGTGTCCAATTTTGTTTGAACCCTTCAAAATGGCTTCTTTTTCTTTTGCAAAGAAAGAAAGTACAGGTTTGGAACAACATAAGGGTGAGTAAATTATGACAATTTTCATTTTTGGTATTACATGCCTCCAATCATATGGCTTTTCAAATTAATCTGATCTGTATTATTTATATTCAATGTTATTATTTATTAATATTTATTAATATTTGGAATTAGTTTTCATTTGAAAAATATTTTAATTCTTGTTGTAGTTTTAATTCTTGTGGAGTTGTTGTCATTGTGTTATGTTCTTTTTTGTAATTTTTACCACTTTTATTTTTAAAATTGTTATATATAGCTTTAATTTATTCTTCAGTTTTAGTCATTTTAATACTTATATTTTAGTTAGTTGCAAAGGCAACATTTCTAAATTTGACTTTTTTTAATCTAATGAATATTTTATTTTATTTCAGCTTCATTCCAATTAACATTTATTTTAATATACACTCACCTAAAGGATTATTAGGAACACTTGTTCAATTTCTCATTAATGCAATTATCTAATCAACCAATCACATGGCAATTTAAGCAATTTTGAGCGTGGCATGGTTGTTGGTGCCAGACGGGCCGGTCTGAGTATTTCACAATCTGCTCAATTACTGGGATTTTCACGCACAACCATTTCTAGGGTTTACAAAGAATGGTGTGAAAAGGGAAAAACATCCAGTATGCGGCAGTCCTGTGGGCGAAAAATGCATTGTTGATGCTAGAGGTCAGAGGAGAATGGGCCGACTGATTCAAGCTGATAGAAGAGCAACTTTGACTGAAATAACCACTCGTTACAACCGAGGTATGCAGCAAAGCATTTGTGAAGCCACAACACGCACAACCTTGAGGCGGATGGGCTACAACAGCAGAAGACCCCACCGGGTACCACTCATCTCCACTACAAATAGGAAAAAGAGGCTACAATTTGCACGAGCTCACCAAAATTGGACAGTTGAAGACTGGAAAAATGTTGCCTGGTCTGATGAGTCTCGATTTCTGTTGAGACATTCAGATGGTAGAGTCAGAATTTGGCGTAAACAGAATGAGAACATGGATCCATCATGCCTTGTTACCACTGTGCAGGCTGCTGGTGGTGGTGTAATGGTGTGGGGGATGTTTTCTTGGCACACTTTAGGCCCCTTAGTGCCAATTGGGCATCGTTTAAATGCCACGGCCTACCTGAGCATTGTTTCTGACCATGTCCATCCCTTTATGACCACCATGTACCCACTCTGATGGCTACTTCCAGCAGGATAATGCACCATGTCACAAAGCTCGAATCATTTCAAATTGGTTTCTTGAACATGACAATGAGTTCACTGTACTAAAATGGCCCCCACAGTCACCAGATCTCAACCCAATAGAAAATCTTTGGGATGTGGTGGAACGGGAAGATTATTAGGATTATTAGGAACACCATACCAATACTTTGTTTGACCCCCTTTCGCCTTCAGAACTGCCTTAATTCTACATGGCATTGATTCAACAAGGTGCTGAAAGCATTCTTTAGAAATGTTGGCCCATATTGATAGGATAGCATCTTGCAGTTGATGGAGATTTGTGGGATGCACATCCAGGGCACGAAGTTCCCATTCCACCACATCCCAAAGATGCTCTATTGGGTTGAGATCTGGTGATTGGTTGTAACGAGTGGTTATTTCAGTCAAAGTTGCTCTTCTATCAGCTTGAATCAGTCGGCCCATTCTCCTCTGACCTCTAGCATGAACAAGGCATTTTCGCCCACAGGACTGCCGTATACTGGATGTTTTCCCTTTTCACACCATTCTTTGTAAACCCTAGAAATGGTTGTGCGTGAAAATCCCAGTAATTGAGCAGATTGTGAAATACTCAGACCGGCAAAATTGCTTAAATCACCTTTCTTTCCCATTCTGACATTCAGTTTGGAGTTCAGGAGATTGTCTTGACCAGGACCACACCCCTAAATGCATTGAAGCAACTGCCATGTGATTGGTTGATTAGATAATTGCATTAATGAGAAATTGAACAGGTGTTCCTAATAATCCTTTAGCCTTTAGGTGAGTGAGTGCGTGCGTGTGTGTATATATATATATATATGTATATATATAGTACTTCAACTTATTTTTAGTTAGTTGCAAAGGCAACCAATCTAAGTTTTTATATTTTAAGTTGACATTTTTCATCTTTAACATTTTAAATAATGAGAGGAAATGTCCCGTACAGATTTGATTATACTTAAAGATTTAAGGCAGCAACTGAACATAAGTAGGTAAAAATGTTGGCAGCGTGTCCTACAATGTTGCAAGCTCTATTTGAATCATGCAATGTCATTAAGTTAGTTGTATACAACTTTTATAGAAAAGTTAGTTTGTCAACATGAGGTCTCCATCACTTAATGTTACAGCATTACAGAGTATCACAAGTACAACTTTGCACAAAACACTTGGGGTTCACTAACAAGAACAATCATCACTCACTCATCGTCACTTCAAGAAACCATCAGTCAGGTCTTGCGATGGCTGGCACGTCAGTGGCAGGTCTCACAGGTAATGAAGCAGCTGAGCACATCATGATTGAAAGCAATTTCACATCAATTCAAACTAAGACGGCTCAAATAGATCCCTAGTTTTACTCTTAAGTCATCTTAATGCAGGGTCAAATGAAATCCACCCATTCTTTATTACAACTTATCATTCAATATTTCTATTTTTAGTTTTCATTTTTAGTTTTTTATGTCTATAGTTTTTATACATTTTTATTTCAGATATTTTAGTACTTCAAGTTAAACTGATGAAAATGAATTACATTTGTTACCTTGTTTGTTCATATAATTTATTTCACTTATTGGTTATTTTGTTTCAAGTAACATTTTTTTTTAATGGTTTTAGTTTTAGCTAATGATAATAATCCAGTATCTGTAGCATGTATGTGCTGTTTTGGTTTAGTTTCATTGTGTTTTGGTTCTGTTTTTCCTTGTTCTGGTTTGCCTGCATGTGTTCCAGGGTTTCCTTGGTTGTTAATTAGTTCTATGCACCTGTTTCTGTTCAGTTTATTACTCCCCCTCCCCCTCAGTTTCCTTTGTTTCATGTGTGGTTATTTCCTGAGCTTCTTCTGTGTGATTCTCCTACATGACATTTATTATTAAAGACTCCTTTGCCCAGTTTCACAGACAAGGCTTAAGCCTAGTACTGGACTAAAATGCATGTTTGAGCTGTTTTAACTGAAAGAAACTTGCACTGACATAGCTATCTTAAAATATGTCAGTGCCATTGTTTTGTCAGTCATTACCAGTAATGTTTTTTTTTTTCTAAGGCACCTTTCTGAAAGCTACTAAAATTTTCTAATTTAACTAAGGCCTAATCCTTTCCCCAAATCTAATCTTCAAACCTTTATAACACTTTTTTTTTTTTTTTTTTTTTTTGTACGGTGAGGTGGGCTGGGCTGCAGTGTATAGGTCTTCAGTTGTTATAATGAGAATGCTTGCAGTGTTGGACGTGTTATGCAGCTCTGGCCGGCTCCATTTCTCCTCATCTCCATAGAGACAGATGGCAGAGGTCAGTGAGATCACGCAGCAGGCTCTTTTAATGCTATATAAAGGCAGAGCTCACCTGTGAGCCAGGTATCACACAGTCTCTCTGTCTGATAGGTGTGTGTGTGTGTGCGTGGCACGCGCGTGTGGCCTGGTAAACCCTACATGGGGACAAAATGTCCCCACAAGGACAAGTATTTTGGATATTTTCATCCTTATGGGGGCATTTTGTCCCCATAATGTAGGGTTTACCAGGCCCCCCACACACACACACATTTTTGGTCCCCATGACGAAAACCGCGAAAAACTAAGTGATGTTTTTTGTAAATGTAAAAATGTCAAAAGTTTTCTGTGATGGGTAGGGTTAGTGTAGGGGGATAGAATATACAGTTTGTACAGTATAAAAATGTCTCAAAGATATGTCAGCAGTCATTAGATGCACTGAATCTCATTGATGTTTGGCTGATAAATCACACTTCTGTTCTTTCTGCGTTTACAATAGTCAGCTTTCTGTCCTTCCGTTGACAGCTACGCAACTGCACTCTTTAATTCATAAAGAGATTGTCTCTCTTCAGAAAATTTGGACTAAACCATTCAATTCTTATGGATTAGCTTTACGATTTCTTTATGAACGTTTTTGCAGTGTCAATGTTTCAGTTGTGTTGCTGTCAATGGAGGAACAGAAATCTCTCAGATTTCATCAAAAAGATCTTCATTTGTGTTCCGAAGATGAACGAAAGTCTTGCGGGTTTGGAACAACATGGGGGTGAGTAATTAATGGCTTTTTAGCTAATTTTTGGGTGAACTATAACCTTTAAATACATTTATATTGTTACAGAAGATTTCTATATATTAATATTAAGCAGCACCACTGTTTTCAACATTGATAATAATAAATGTTTCAAATCAGCATATTAGAATGATTTCTGAAGGACATTGTGACACTGAAGACCGGAGGAAGGATGCTAAAAACTCAGCTTTTCATTTGAAAACATATTAACATAGAAAACAGTTATTTTAAATTGTAAAAACATTTCACAACATTACTGTATTTTGGACAAATAAATGCAGCCTAAATTGGTGAGCAAGAGACTTCTTTCAAAAACTATAACTTTTGAAAGGCAGTATAGGCTATGTCTGCCTTTGAAATTCAGAAACTCTATCATTTTCCTTTGTTTCCTTTTCCTTTTATATCCTGCTTCATTTCCTCTTCCTTGTCTGTGGGTCTATATGTGGCAACAGTTCTATCAGTTAATTTTAATGACAATTTTACCCTCCCTTCATGTTATTGTAGAGGATTCAGGATGTGTACAGCATACGTTATTTCAGAATAACAGTAAAAACAGAAAGTAAGTGACTGTTCAGTGCTATAGTGGATGTTTGCGGTTGCTGAGGTCTTCAGAGTGGTTGCTATGATAGACCTTAGTGAGGGGAACTGATGAAACGTCTTTGCCAAAAAAAATTCAGTAGACAAAACTCCAAAAATAAGTTTCCATCGCAACCTTGTTTTCATCTGCGTTACATTCAATATGCACTGAAAAAAAAGGTACAGTGCTGTCACTGGGGCGGTACCCTAAGGTACAAAACCGAAAAGGTACTAATATGTACCTTTAAGGTATACGCACTCTTAAAGTACTGATATGTATCATTTAGTGGTGAGTAAGGTACAAAGATGTACCTTTTCACTTTTGTACCTTAGGGTACAACACTACCTTTTTTTCTGAGAGTGTGGCGCCTTAGCTAAGGTCTAGGGGTGTGTTTTAATCAACTCCGTGTTCACATTTCTAGAGATCCGAGCATGTGAATGAAAGCGCGGGCCAGCGGCATCTGTGCTTTTTAGCAGTGAGAGTTTAGTCACTTTCAAAAATGCACGATAGGCCTACACAGGTACAGACACATATCTGGGACATTGCTCGCTTTAAGGGGAAAACTGTCATGACTAAAAGCTCACTGCCATCAAATCGCAATGACGTCTGTGTACCTCCGCATTCAGGACAGTGTCGGTTATGTTTTGGTGCAAAGTGCACTCGTTCCTGCGGCGAACAACCGTTTGTTGAGTATGATGTTAAAGGACTCGATTAGTCACAATACTTGGATGCATTTCAACAGTGTGGAAATGGCACGAGTCGCTGCACATCTCTTTACGCTCCTCTAATCTTATTAGCAAGGGAAAGTCTGCCATCTTCTGGCTGAGAACTTTCAAAATGCATGTTAAAATGCTTTGATCTTAAAACATATTTGGACAAACATAAAAAATAAATGGATGTCATTGCACTGATATTTATACACTTTTAAATGTGACCTAAATCCAAATACATCTTGGGGGTTAAATGACCAGCCACATTAAACCAGCTAAACAACATACCTGTCTGAAGTGTCTTTAGCACATCTTGTGTATGGACAAATCAATGTTAATTAGGCTATTTTAAATTACAAATATACAAATAGATGCAATCAGTCTATTCTATTCAGTGATATCAGACCTGATGGTGCATTAGCACAGCCCTGTGCTTAAAGAATTAGTTCACTTTAAAATGAAAATTAGCCCATGATTTACTCACCCTCAAGCCATCCTAGGTGTATATGACTTTCTTCTTTCGGATGAACAGTTAAATTAATAAATATCCGGCTGTTTCCAAGCTTTATAATGGCAGTGACGGGGTCCATTGAGTTTGAAGCTCAAAAAAATGCATCCCCCTGGAGCCATGTGGAGCATGTTTATTACGAATGGTTAATAACGGCTTTCTGAAGCGAATCGATGGGGTTTTGTAAGAAAAGTATCCGTATTTAAAACTTTAAAAGTTTAAATATCAAGCTTCCAGCAGACCACTATAAAGCTTGGAAACATTTATTAATATAACTTGTCTTCATCTGAAAGAAGTCATATAGCTACACCTATGGTTTGAAGGTGAGCAAATCATGGGGTAAACTTCATTTTAAAGTTATCTACTCCTTTGAGCTTTGAATACACACTAATTTGTTGTTAACCAAGCTACTTAAGAAAATAACATATTTCACTCTGTGAGCTTTTCAATGCCTGTAGCAAAGTACTGTAAAACCTCTTATTGGATGATCTCATGACACAAATTTGGTCCATGCCATCTCACATCTGAAAGACAATCGGAAATGATACATTTAATTGGAAATAATCCTTAGAAATATTCTTCCTGTGGTTGTTATAAACCTGTTGAGACAAACACTACAGTCATTAGAACAAACTTTATTTTCACATCACAGTCACTGTACAACATTTATTCATCAGAATTGCAGTTGTGTATAATTTTATATATATATATATATATATATATAATGTATGTTTGTGTGTTAATTTATATATAATTTAATTAAAACTGCATTTTTTTATATATATAAAATATACACACACAGTCATTTTTTTTTTTTTTTTTGTATAAATATCATATATATGACGTCTGTTGAGTCTCAGGTGCTTGTATGAGCTCTCTAGCAGAAGGGTGAGTTTTAACTGCTCTTGTCCAGATATTCAAGATTGGGGGCATCTAGACGCTGCTCCATGTCCTTATTCTTGGTGAACTCTTTGAGCATGTCCATCACCTCACCCTGGTACACATCAGGTGTCGGCTGAGCCTCTGACAGGAGAAAGACAGTGTTTAGAAATGTTTATACATGTTTCTGGTCTTATTGTGCACAATACACCACTACTGTTTCTCCACAGAGATAGATATATAGCATTAAATTGACATCGATTTTATTTGTCCGTTCATACCTGTTGCCCAGTAGTAGATGTCCCAGTCATTGCTGGGTTCATTGATGAGTCTGTCATACTGCTTTAGCTGTGGTTCACTCATTGTACTCAGGTACTGCTTTGCAAAAAGGCTGGTAAAAAAATTACAGTCAGTGTAGCTGTCCCTTGATTTTCATTTTATAGTATTCCATCTTAGAAACATTCTAACCGACATAATATGGAATATTTTTTTAATTTTTTTATAATTTAATACTATTAAAGTTTTTATTAATTTGAGTTATGTTCTTTTAATTATGTTAAAGTTTTAGTAATTTTATTGTTTTTGTCATTTATATGAATGTAATTTTTTTTTAGGTATTTTAGTACACAATTTATTGTAAGTGATGAAAGATGGTTTTAGTTAACTATAATAACCCTGACATTGAATAGAATAGCTATTTTTGTAAATAGTAGGCAGTATTCAGTGTATATGGCACACTAGAATTCATTCTGAACATACTTATATACACTAGTGCGTTCAAGTCATGTTGGAAAGATTGTATTTACAAGTTGAACGCACCTGAACAGCACCACAAAGTCATAAAGACGAGTGGGAAGCTCAGGATTTTCTTTGAGCTCCGATCTGTACAAGTTGGGGACGTGTCAGTGAGAAACATGGTGGAATACCACAATACTTACTGGTATTTAGCAGTGACGTTGTCAGGCTTTTTTTTTTATTCACAACAAAATAAGCTAATTGTCTGCACAATATATGATAGCATTTAGAAGCAGTCGTCACAATTACATCACTGCAGCTGCATGCACAATGTGGCAGGAAAACAGGTGAAATCCACAGAATAAGAAATCCTCATTTTTGTAGAATACAGTGGACGAAGGCACCCTTTGAAGTGAAGCAATCTGATTTTTGACTTGTGAGTCATAATGACACTGTGTGTTCCTTGACCAGAGGAGAACTGGCCCCCCGACTGAGCCTGGTTTCTCCCATGGATTTTTCTCCATTCTGTCACCTGATGGAGTTTGGGTTCCTTGCCACGGTCACCTCTGGACTGCTTAGTAAGGGACACTTAATATTCAGTAATATTATTGATTTGACTGGACTGACACTATTGGATGAGAACTGAACTGAGCTGGATGATGACATCACTGTTTTCTGCAGAGCTGCTTTAGAGATGAAATTAACTAATTTAATAATTGATCATTTACAACGGAACTGAATCAACACTGAACTGACTTCAGCTAAACAGACAAAATCCATAATTTTCCTGTTATTACTGTAAAGTTGCTTTGAAACAATCTGTATTGTATAAAGCGCTATATAAATAAAGGTGACTTGACTAAACAGACACTTATGGTGGCAAGTCATTAAACGGACAGACTGGACTAATGAAACCTGCGATGATTAGCCTACTATTAAAGCATGAATTTGATGTAAACGTAATATATACTGCATAATATTCACATATGCAGTTCATGGGGGGGATGCCATAATTTACCCTACAGTTACAGCATGAAATATTTAAACCTATAACCTTTAGCATAGATAGCATTTAAACCAATAACATTTTTATTTTAACTTTTTTTGTGAGTTTATATAACAATTCTGAAACAAATCAGAATTGCAAGATATAAACAATTCTGAGGAAAAAAGGCATAATATCGAGTTTGTATCTGATTTTCTTCTCAGAATTGTGAGGGGAAAAAGTCAGAATTGTAAGATATAAACTCAATTACCTTTTTTACTCTTTTATTCCCACCAGGTAGGCTCTGCCCACAAATCACATCAGCGTTGTTTGCAAACACCCAAATGACAAATGACTTCCCAACTCGTAAATACAAAATTCCCAGCAGGACTTGAACACCATAGACAGTATTATATGTTGTGTTCCTTGAGATACTTTTTTCTTTTTTTTTTCAAGAATTTGCCTGCTAGAATGTTGAGTGTGATTTGGCATACTAACCTCAGAAGGATGCAGTTCTCCAGCATGCCTCTCTTGCGGCTCTCATACAGGAGTCTTTTCTTCTTGATCTCCAGGGACTCGCCTGTCCTCTCCTGCCACGGCGGCAGCGGGAGCTCAATGATGGTTGGTTCTGGGGCATCGCCTCGGTAACCCCGAGAAATCCCTGTGCCACCAGCTGGACGCAATGATGCTCGGCAAACCGAACTAACAACCTGGGAATAGATCAAAATCAGACAATGTTGAAATTAAATCTCCTCTGCCCTTGCCTCTAATCAGTATAAACTTTTATATGGCTGTGTAGGATTTATCTAACATAAAAGAAATCATCACTCTGTGTATGTATTATATTAAAGGGGTACTTCAGCACTGGGAAGATGAATGTGTATTTAAACTGGGTCATTTATGTAGTAGAAATGTGAAATTATTTTTGAAGTTGGTGCCTTCTAGACTGAGAAAAGCCAGAAAATGTGTTTTTGGCTCATGTGGAAAAAAGACAACAACTCCCAGAATGCACTTGCTTTACTGCCCTATGAGGCCGCTCCCAAAGCCACTGCTACTGGATCACTTGCCCACCGCGGCACCGCCCCTACTGTTGTTTTATAATAATAAAATAATTTAGTTCAGTTAGAGAACACACTACAATTAAAAACTGAACGTGTGTTCAATATAATGTGAGTGAGCCGAGCGAGTGTCACGGCACAAACACAATTTCTGCTGATACAAAGCTTAATGCTAATCACTGAAGTATCCCTTTATATATGCAATTATGAATACCAATTAATGTGTCAAATAATAAACATACTGAAAAAAAAAAAAAGGTTTTGGCATCATTATAGGGTTTTGTCACAAGACATGACTTAATATCCAATATCATATATTTTTGTACAAAATAAATAATTACATTTAGAAAATTAAAATATTTACTATGACCAGGACTTCATACAGTAGAATGTATGATTTAGTGTTATTTTAGTATCACCGAGATTATAGTATTATAATTTGTTTTTATCATTTTCGTTTTCATTTTATTTTTAGTTAAAGGTTTAGTTAAGTTGTCATTTCTAATTTTTTTGTTCATTTTTATTTCAGTTTTAGACGCGTCAAGATAAACTAAATAAAAGGTAAATGTTGCCTTAGCAACTAGTTGAAATGAAATATATTTATAATAAAAATAGAAATTTTATTGTAGTAATGTTTATTTTATTTCTAGTTAAATAGCCACTAATAAATAAATAATAATAATAATATATATATATATATATATATATTTTTTTTATTTATTTTTTATTTTTTTATAATAACCCTGGTATGATCAACAAGAAAAACGTCCAATATAGTGAGCAAAATTCACTACTAAATTTCAAGAGGTGAAGAGTCTATAACATTTCTGAAGGAAACTGTATTATAATCATTAAATTAGTCTGAATTCAGAGGACGATGAAGATGTTAGTATCCTCCTCATTTGCCCTTGCTCAGACACTCAAAACAAGACGACAGGATAAATATCCAACACTTTCCAAACCCCTTCTTTAATTTGAATGTTATATATTAGCTGTATGATATTGGTCTGTGATGGGCTGCAGAAAGATGTTCTTGTTATCTCACTTCAGAAACGTGAGGTCAAACGAGCTCTTTAAAACATGTCGCCACATTTGCAAAACAAATAAACATACCTTTCTTGCAATAGCTGCTGAAAACATGTTGTCGAGAAGTATCTTCAGTAATGTGTGACTCTGATCGGGTGCTTGGCTGACAATGTTTTATTTTGAAGGAGAGTTTATGCAACTGTTTCACAACAAGATCAGGAAACGCAGTGGAGCGGGCGCCATGTTAGTAAGGTCAATATCATTTTCTTATTTGAATATAATTTGAATGTTGCTTTGAATAGTTATTTGTTTTCTATGCCATGTAGACATGACAAGTGTGTATGTCAATCTCTAGTTTGTCCTTGACCACTGGGCGGACACGTGTAAGTTTAAGCGATAAAACCGAATGAAAGCTAGTATTTGTTTCCTAGGGACTGTATTTTAGTGAACACTTGTCAAAGCGGATGGAAGTTTTCAGCTTTACATAATTTTTTAAAACAGTGATTCTACCGTATATTAATTTACCCTTTATTTTACTTTTATTAAACCCAAAATAAGCACAAAACCAAAACAACACAAAATGTGTAAAAAAAAAAAAAAAAAAAAAAAAAAAGGAACAAAAGTTAATGTTCAAGATTCAAGATTCAAGATTCAAGAGTTTTATTTGTCACATACACAGTTATATACAGAATATACAACCGGCAGTGAAATGTAAACAGGTCCGCTCCATGGACAGTGCAAATTCACAGTTAAAAACACAAGGAAGAAATTATAATAGAAATAGGATATAAAAAAAAAGTACTATCTCTCTATATATATATATATATATATATATATATATATATATATATATATATATATATATATATATATATATATGTCTATATCTGTAGAATTATAAATAATCAAGTCAAGAGAGAAAAAAGGTAACAAATAAGGATAAAGTGGAATAAAATAATTGAAGTAGACTTTGCAGTGAGTAAACTGTAGACTTATAAATATGTGGTTAACAAATGTATAAAGAGTATAATGTGCAAACAGGTTTATGACAGGTTGTTACACAGTAACAACGAGAACAGAAAGTGCAGTGCAGTGTCAGTGTATCGATGTTTATCCTGAAGTGAAGTCACGTGATGTTAAGTGACTGAGTTCAGGAGTCTGATGGCCTGGGGAAGAAGCTCCTCCTGAGTCTCTCAGTTTTGGCCATCAGGCTCGGGAAGCGCTTACCAGATGGTAGCAGCGTGAAATGAGGGTTTGCAGGGTGATTAGAGTCCTTGATGATCTTGGTAGCTCTACCTTTGCAGCGTTTGGTGTAGGCGTCCTGCAGAGCGGAGAGCTGACCCTGAGATACGCTCGGATAAGCGCACGACTCTTTGCAGGGCTTTGCGGTCATGACTGGTGCTGTTCCCATACCACGCTGTGATGCACTGAGTTAAAACACTTTCTATCGCCCCTAAATAGAAAGTTTTCAGGATAGCTGGTGAAACCCTGAATTTCCTCAGCTGGCGCAGGTGGTACAGTCTTTGCCTGGCTTTTTCACCTGTGTCTGAATGTGAGCAGTCCAGGTCAGGTCCTCGGAGATGTTTACTCCCAGGTACTTGAAGCTGCTCACTCTCTCTACTGGTGACCCGCTGATCATGAGGGAGTATGTCCGTTGCTGTCTCTTCCTGAAGTCCACAATCATTTCTTTGGTCTTGCCAACATTCAGAGAGAGACAGTTGTCCTGGCACCATGATGTTAGATGCTCCACCTCGTCCAAGTATGCCGTCTCATTGTTGTTGGAAATGAGGCCCAGGACAACAGTATCATCAGCAAATTTGATGATAGAGGTGGAGCTGTGTGTGGACAAACAGTCATGCGTGTAGAGAGAGTAGAGCAGGGGCTCAGGACACAGCCCTGTGGAGCTCCCACACTCAGGGAGATGGAGGTGGAGGTGGACTGGCCTATTCTCACCACCTGAGGCCTGCCAGTGAGGAAGTCCTCAATCCAGTGGCAGAGAAGGATTCAGGCCGAGATCCAGGAGTTTGGAGGTTAGCTTGGTGGGAACTATGGTGTTAAAGGCTGAGCTATAGTCAATAAATAGCAGTCTTACGTAGTTCCCACTTTTGCTGTCGATGTGAGTGAGGAGGAGTGGAGGACATGAGAGATGGCATCTTCAGTCAATCTGTTGGGACGATAGGCAAACTGAAGAGGGTCCAAAGTGTCAGGAATGAAGGCGCAAATGGTGTTTTTAATAAATCAGAAAATAAATAAATAAATCAATATCAGACGAAAAATGTTCGAATGTTGTCAGCAACAGTAGTGTTACTTTAGAATTATTTATAAATTGTTATAGTTCTTAATATGATGAATTATCTTTTTATAATTGTCTTTAGTTTTCATTTTAATTTCTATGCACTTTTGTCATTTTAACTTGTTTCCAGTTAATCATTTTAGTGATTCAACTTATTTCAGTGAGTAGCCAAAGGCAATATTACTCATTTTTGTTAAGTTTAGGTTTTTCGTCTGATATTGATTTATTTATTTATTTTCTGATTTATTTCAATATAGCGATAAATGTTTTTAACAGTTTGTGTTAACGATAATAACCCTACTTGCACACACAATCTGTTTCTAAAGTATAAAACACTATGCCCCACTTAAGCTGGATATTCAGTAATATCAAGTAATTCAAATAATATTAAGAGTAGAAAACTTTTTTGATGTAAAAACAAAAATGAAACAAAGATAAATCACCTTCAGAACTGTAAAAATGGCAACTAATGTCAGTGAAAACCAAAGTGATACACAGAAAGAAAGAAAACTCTTAATAGGGATGTGTAGACTTATATCAACAGCGAATGCCTTGGTATTTTCAACAAGTGCTTCTTATATGAGATTTCATATGAAGTATCAGTGAGAAAAATGACTTCTGTTCTCTACTTGTCATTCTAACTAGTGTTGGGCAAAGTAGCCTAATGCATTTACAATAGAGCTACTTGCAAGACGACATGATAAATGTTTTATGGAGATGTTACTTTTTCCTCATCTGTGCTGGGCTTGCTTGTTTTTTTGTTTTGATAAAAAAAAAAAAAAAAAAAAAGTTCTGTCTGGTAAATGTACAGGTCCTTTCAAAGAATTCACACCAAAAGTGAAATGAATAAGCCTCAGGCTGAAGGAAATGCAAATTCAGGCCTGCACAGCAGAGGGCGCTGCCATTCTGGATTGCAGAAGAATATAACACGAGAAGAAAGTTCCACTCTTCAACAACAAAAAGAAACACAGTTGTGATGTTTATTAAAGTAATTTTGCTTATTGGTACGGTTGAATTGAATCATAGAAAGTCAGCAGCAAAGACACTGGTAAGTGAGAGGTAAATGCTGGCATCTTGTCTAGAGCTACACTCATGTCTACACGCAGCGCATGCCAGTCAATTAATGGGAAGACAAAGTAACTTGCGTTACGTATTTGAAAAAGTAATGCGCTACTTTACTAGTTACTTGAAAAAAGTAAACTTGATTACATAACTCGAGTTACTTGTAATCATACCCCAACACTGGTTAGTTTAAATAACGACAACTTCCTTTGTATAACTAATTTAATGTACACTAACTCACATATTCACTCTACATTGGGGAAGCTTTCCTTTTTGGATTCCCTCAATATTTTAAGAACACTTGTTAAACACGGGTTCAGTTTGAAATGTAATGAACTGTACAACAGATATATATTTTAGTCTTTATTTAACAAAATGCAAGTAAACAAAATGCTAATAAACATTAAATCATAAGCTTCTTCAGATGTAGTCTAATGAACCAGCCGTGTTTGTGTCGAAGCCCACGCCTGTATCCCTTCCATTAGGATCAAGTCTTTGAAAATATGAGAGGCCGAGCAGGATTTTCATCTTCAATTGCACAGGAAGCTCCTCATTTCTCCAGCGGTGCATAATTCAACAGCTTCTCGATAAGATCCACGTGGGCCAGAAGCATCCGGCGACAGCAGTATCTCTTCAAACCCAGAGCATCAAGAGCATCGCTGTGAACATGAGCAGAGAGTGAGATTCAGTTCAACTCCAACGTAAGATATGCAGAGAAATCAAACACTGATGGAAAAGTCATGCACTCACCCCTCTGTATACTCTGCTTGAAGAAGACCTAAATACGCCTCCCATTTGTTCCCAACGATTTTCCCACAAGTGAAGCAGCGAACAGGGATGATCATGGTGAAGGACGAGAGGCCTGAGAAGAAAAAGTAAGTTTATTAGAAAACACACACAGGGTTTCCACTGTTCTTAGACCTTGATTTTCTATGATATGACAAGACAATTTCCCGTTTCACTTTATAAGAAAAAAAGTCAATTATGACATACATATGGAATGTTATTATATTATATTATATTATATATATATATATATATATATACACACACACACACACACACACACAGAGACACACACAGAGACACACACACAGAGACACACACAGAGACACACACACACACACACACACACACACACACACACACACACACACACACACACACACACACACACACACACACACACACACACACACACACACACACACACACACACACACACACACACACACACACACACAGAGACACACACACACGAATTATGTAGGAAACGATACAGAACTGCACAGATACATGTATCACAGTAACGCATGCTGAGATATAAACGTGATGATTTGCTACTAATACAAGCATTTAATAAGTAAACTTACAGTAATTCTTAGAAAAATATTTAATACCGAGGTTCAGCTCGAGATAATTGAATTAAAATTAAATTATTAAAACCCCACAACTAAACATTTACAGTTAGTTTCTATTATTATTATTATTCAAGATTGATGAAAATGTAAGAAATATTACCAAAACAATCTCACGCTACACACGTTCCTCTTGCGCCGCTTAAAACAAACGCATTTCAAATGCGTAATTTCCTCGTTGCGTTTGTCAAATACGCACGGGCGGAAACTAATTTATGAGACGCGTTCCGCGCCTTCTAAAGCAAAACTAGAACATTCCTTAATTCCTTGTCCTGGTTTTTCTTCGGGCTTTAACAGCTGCTTGCATCCAGAAGTGTTGCACTACTATAAAAGTTATGAAGCTATAAAAGACGCTATAAAAGACGCTATATGGTTTGTAAGATCTTGTAGAAGTGACACTTCCGAAGCAATAGGCTATGTTGAAGACAACATGTTTATAGGAGATATTGAAATCCTTTTACTGTTGTATATTTAAACACAGAAAAAAAAAAAAAATAAACTGTTGACAGAAAAGACAAAAAGAGAAATCTTCGGGTTTATTTTTCTGTAATGTCTATTACATCATATTATCCTCATAAGAGTCCTGTCCTTTAAAAAAACAACAACAACTGCAAATACATCTTCTGCCTTGTTCATTCACACAACTTTTCAGTTTGCCTTCATTCCTGTCCCTATTAATCCAACTTTTACTTCCATCATGTTTTTCCTCTGTTCTTCATATAGTCTTTGAATCATAAGCACATGCACCTGACAGTAATCATAAAAACCAGTTGGGTGCTTCCCTATAATGTATAGTATACTATTCAAATAACTTACATTTTCTTAATCTGGTCATAACTCTTTCCTTTTTTCCAGTCTCTCCCCTATCATTCACGGCACCAAATTTATTTTGAATGGTATATAAATCTCTCCCTTTAGTCTCCCAGTCCCACTGCTGTTGCCTTTTCCCAGTCAAACTCCAAAAATGAGTGTAAATTAAAGTCACCAAATCTCTGAAATAACACAAATGAATATATAAGAATTATGTAATTCCCAAAAATTTAAAACAAATCAAAACTCTCTTACATAATATAAGGCTGCCCTCAAATATGATCATGATGCAACCTTCATTGGACACTTCAGAATAAATCTGTTGTTGTTATTATTATTACCTGTAGTAGAAGTACAAACCCGATTTCAAAAAAGTCGGGACACTGTACAAATTGTCAATAAAAAAGGAATGCAATAATTTACAAATCTCATAAACTTAGATTTTATTCACAATAGAATATAGATAACATATCAAATGTTGAAAGTGCGACATTTTGAAATGTCATGCCAAATATTGGCTCATTTTGGATTTCATGAGAGCTACACATTCCAAAAACGTTGGGACAGGTAGCAATAAGAGGCCGGAAAAGTTAAATGTACATATAAGGAACAGCTGGAGGACCAATTTGCAACTTATTAGGTCAATTGGCAACATGATATAAAAAGAGCCTCTCAGAGTGGCAGTGTCTCTCAGAAGTCAAGATGGGCAGAGGATCACCAATTCCCCCAATGCTGCGGCCAAAAATACTGGAGCAATATCAGAAAGGAGTTTCTCAGAGAAAAATTGCAAAGAGTTTGAAGTTATCATCATCTGCAGTGCATAATATCATCCAAAGATTCAGAGAATCTGGAACAATCTCTGTGTGTAAGGGTCAAGGCCGGAAAACCATACTGGATGCCCGTGATCTTCGGGCCCTTAGACGGCACTGCATCACATACAGGAATGCTACTGTAATGGAAATCACAACATGGGCTCAGGAATACTTCCAGAAAACATTGTCGGTGAACACAATCCACCGTGCCATTCGGTGGATTAAAACTCTAAACTCTATAGGTCAAAAAAGAAGCCATATCTAAACATGATCCAGAAGCGCAGGCGTTTTCTCTGGGCCAAGGCTCATTTAAAATGGACTGTGGCAAAGTGGAAAACTGTTCTGTGGTCAGACCAATCAAAATTTGAAGTTCTTTTTGGAAAACTGGGTCCAGATCTTTCACCCATAGAAAACATTTGGCTCATCATAAAGAGGAAGATCGACAAAGAAGACCTAAGACAGTTGAGCAACTAGAAGCCTGTATTAGACAAGAATGGGACAACATTCCTATTCCTAAACTTGAGCAACTTGTCTCCTCAGTCCCCAGACGTTTGCAGACTGTTATAAAAAGAAGAGGGGATGCCACACAGTGGGAAACATGGCCTTGTCCCAACTTTTTTGAGATGTGTTGATGCCATGAAATTTAAAATCAACTTATTTTTCTCTTAAAATGATACATTTTCTCAGTTTAAACATTAGATATGTCATCTATGTTGTATTCTGAATAAAATATTGAAATTTGAAACTTCCACATCATTGCATTCTGTTTTTATTCACAATTTGTAGTGTCACAACTTTTTTAGAATCGGGTTATAGTAATTGTGTTTTACTGTTAAAGGGATAAAACAGAAAAATGAAAATTCTGTCATTATTTACTCACCCTGATGTCGTTCCAAACCCGTAAGACATTCGTTCATCTTCGGAACACAAAGTAAGATATTTTTGATCTGAGAGCTTTCTGACCCCGCATAGACTGCAACACAACGACCACTTTCAAGGCCCAGAAAGGTAGTAAAGACGTTAAAATAGTCCATGTGACTACGGTGGTATATCTCAATGTTATATGAATCGACGAGAATACTTGCGCAAACAAACAAACAAAAATAACTACTTTATTCATCAATCTCTTCTCTTTCGTGTCACTGTCCTACGTGATTCACGTAAGCACCACAACACATGCATGTGGTGCTCAGCCAATAGTGAGTCGTCATTCTGCTGTAGAACCCGGAAGCGCTGCACTGTGTGAATAGCCCAACAACATGAATTGCGACAGGGAAGAGAAGACATTGTTGAATAAAATATTTATTTTTGTTTGTTTTTCTGCGCACAAAAAACATTCTCGTCGCTTCATAACATTGAGGTTGAACCACTGTAGTCACATGGACTATTTAACGTCTTTACTACCTTTCTGGCCCTAGAAAGTGGTCATTGTGTTGCTCGGATTTCATCAAAAATATCTTAATTTGTGTTCTGAAGATGAACGAAGGTCTTATGGCTTTGGAACGGCATGAGGGTGAGTAATTAATGAGAGAATTTTCATTTTGGGTGAACTATCCTTTAAAAACTATGGCTGTCAATAGAATAAAATAATATCAAATAATTTCATAACTTTAGAAAGTAGATGAAAAAGTAGATGTAATAATGTAGAATTCAGTGAATACTAACTCTACTGGAAAAATGAAAAAATAAAAAAAAATTAAAAAAATTGCAGCACCACAGCTATCAAAATCATCCATCAAGTCTTTTTAATAGAATCAAGTATTTTTAATAGAATATCCAAGATATTCTTTTTCCTCTGATTATTGATTTTTAACTCTTTGATTAAGTATTTTTTTCACCACCCTGACCTTTATGTTTTTTTATGTTGTTTTATTTTTTCTAGTGATAGACATGTCTACATTATCAGATATACAAATTCCTGTTAAAAGTCACTGCTACATTTAGTAAATATAAGAAAGGAAAAATAGCAAAGAAATCCTTTGCAAGAATAAAAAAAAGTACTTTAAATAATGAATTCAGCCTTCAGAAATGAACAAAAATAACTAACGGGGAGGAAAAAACACACTGAGTCTGGGAAAATATAGTTCATTGTCCTTTAATAAGGCCATCAAGTCACAAGGGAGCCATCTTATTTTATTTCACACGAGGAACAGCAGAAAGGCAGCGGGCGAGGCTGTGTGTAAATTACATATGTCAGGAGGAAAGGGACACATTAGAGGGATAGATAAACTTCATTAGAAGCTACAAATAAAATCATAATCATTCATCATCATCATCATCATCATCATCACCACCACCACCACCAAGACAACCACTATGTTGCCGCATCATAATCAACATCATTACCATCAGTATCACAACTAATAAATGGTCTTCTTTCTTTTAAATACAGAGTTCTATTTGAATTATTGCATTATATACGCACTTTAAAGAAAATTTAATTTTCTGTAACAGTATGTCATGTGACGTGTGAGTGTATATTGTTTGTGTCTGCATGCATTTAGGGATTATTTCTGTTGTGTAAGGCGCTCGTCATAGTGTAACTGTGAAATTGAAGCTGTTGGCCGAGAGCTGTCATAATCTACGTTGCAACTATATTGTATCACACATCTATTTCCATTGGCCCACTTCAGAAAATCGTCAACATCGTTCAAACAAAAGAAACTAAGATTTTCAAATGGCACTATGTAATTCACAGGCAAGATAACTGAATTATTGAGTGACTTATTTTCAGTTCTGGGATGATGACAGGTGATGACAAATACAAATTGAACACAGATAATATTATAACTGAGATTTTCTTTACATTTCTACACCACTTCTCAACAATACAGGCCTAACTACAATAAATGTCAGAGCCATGTACTTGTACATATGGATTTGCATTAGTATTTGAATAAGAAACCAATTGCTTTATATAAATAGTATTTCATTTCCATAAATGAGTAGCTCCAGAAAACTGCTGTATTGTTAAATGAATCATGCATTTCAATATTGTCTTATCTTACAATTGGCAGTTATGGGTTTAAGACCAGCTTGGAAAAACTCAAAAAATGTGGGATAATTGTATTCACATCAGCATTACGGCATGGGTGATGATTTAATTTGAGCATTGAACCAGTAGGCATAGTGACTATGAAAGTTGAGGTGTGGATATGCAAAGTGTTTGGCCTAAATGCATCTCTTGCTTGCTTTAATAGCTGGTGGGAATGTCACCACAAGCACTGAAATTAAAGTACAGCATAAAATTAAGACGCCTAGTGACTCCCCACCCTCCCTTATATAAATTTGAATAGTCTGTGAACTAATCAGCCCTGCCGTTTAACAACCAATCACAGGCCTCAAGTCAGTTTTTCTTGGCTAATAAGATTACGCCCACCAATACAGCTCCAAGGGCGATGACAGCTCCTCCAATCAGGAAAGGCTTCAAACTTTCTAAGGTTTCACAGCTACTTCCTGCGGACTCCGCCGCCCCCTGTTGGTCGGTGGCTCCATCTTCCACTGGCTTCTCGGGTTCCGCGGGTTCAGCAGAGACGGGGTCTGGCTTTGGCGGTGGGCCTGCCTCCTTCTTCTCTGCTTTGGAGGCAGACTTCGGCACTCCTTTAGCTTTTGCTTCCATGTGGGAGTGGGATCAAGGGGTCAAGGAATCCGGCAGGTTTTCCTGGGCTTTCTTTTAGGAATACAATTATAAAGAAGAGAGAGAGATTTAGGTTTGAAATTGAAATCTCCATGTACACTACCGTACAAAAGTTTGGGGTCTCTCTTTTTTTTTTGATGATGCTGAAGCATCGTCTTCATTGTCACATGATCCTTCAGAAATCATTCTAATATGCTGATTTGCTGCTCAAGAAATGTCTTATTGTTATTACTACTACTACTATTATCAATGATAAAAACGGTACATGGTGCTGCTTAATATTTTTGTTGAAATTGTGATTCAGGATAATGAATAGAAAATTTAAAAAACAGCATGTATTTGAAATAGGAATCTATCATATCATTATAATTATCTTTTCTGTCACTTTTGATCAATTTAATGCATCCTTGCTGAATAAAAGTATTAATTTCTCTTAAAAATAATCTTACTGACCCCAATCTCATTTGTAAATTAAATTTTAGAGCTTTGGTGGTGAGGAAGATATTAACTGTTTTTAACACAAAATATGATACATATAGTCGTAATTAGTTTTCATTATATATGTATTTATTTGATTATTTATTTATTGGACTGAACTGTCATTATATGAAAAAAAAAAAAAAAAAAACTGCCAAAGAGTCTTAAAAAATATTTAAAAAACAGTCAAGACCTCATATGGGTTTGGAATGTAAATAACAGTGAGAGAATGGTCATATTTTGTATGAACTATTCGTTTTATTTTTGTCGCCCAAACAGAATTACATCACATGATACATTTGAATCTTTGACCTTGATATGGCAATGACATTATATGCAGTGGCCTACTGACTGAGTGTCACATGCTATAACTACTTGTATTAGACAGCCAAAGGGCAGTATCCATTAGCCGTTGCTTCCTTAAAAAGCATGCAAGTCTTTTGCATGTAAAAGCTCTTTTTATAGTATCTGAGACAAAAGTGACAAGTAACTCTTAACATCAGTCAAGCGTCATCCTTGCACCCACCAACCATAATGAACAATGTTTCCGAGGCATTAAACATCAGAATGACATGATGCACTAGTTAATCTGCATGCAGAAATATCCCTGTGAATCTGCATGAGTCATACAAGGGAGGGGAACAATGTACATTAAAAATAAATGAAAGCTTTAAAGAGGTCTGAAACTGACTACGCCATGCAGAAACATGCAGAGAATTTATAACCTTGAAAGACATACTGAAAGTGGGTTTTTCGAGCATGTGATGGATGTGATTTGTGTAGTGATGCAGTTATGATGGCTGCACGGGCCACAGCAGTGCATCACATTCTCTCCCAGTTTTGATGGATATATATTGTACATCTACTCAGAAAGATCATGATGGATGGAACTTACCTTCTTTATGTTGCCTTGTAATCCTTGCTCACCTCTTCTTCTTTTCAAAGAAGGGTGGAGAGACAGAGGATGAGAGACCAAGAGATACGCTCTGCAAGAAGGCCTGAATCCGTCCTCAAGGAGAAATAGAATCAAAGGAAATGGAGTGATGGAGGACACAGCAGCAAGAGGAGGAGGAGGAGGAGGAGAAGCACTGGGATGTACCACTCTGTGAAAACAGGGGGGCGTAGTGCAGCTAGGGTGTGTGAGTTTTCGTTCAGCTTGAATTGATGTAATGGTTCTTGCATTGACGTTTTATTTTATTTTATTAACATCTTAGGTGCTATACAGTCTAGAGCAAAAACAGACAGTTATTATCCTGGAGCAATCATTCAATTAACAAAACAGGTGGTGCATTTTTGGGGAGTGCCAAAACAGGTTTCAGCAAACCTTCAGCTCAATTGCATTGCAATGTCAGAATTCTTGCATTACGTCAAATTCCTGTCAGTCCAGAAGCATTACGTCAAATTCCCACACACCTCAAAGACTGTTTGGTATGGACCTATTTATATAGTCCTAATTGAAGAGCCAGATCATGACATTAAAAATCAATCAATCTATCTATCTATCTATCTATCTATCTATCTATCTATCTATCTATCTATCTATCTATCTATCTATCTATCTATCTATCTATCTATCTATCTATCTATCTATCTATCTATCTATCTGTCTGTCTGTCTGTCTGTCTGTCTATCTATCTATCTATCTATCTATCTATCTATCTATCTATCTATCTATCTATCTATCTATCTATCTATCTATCTATCTGTCCGTCTGTCTGTCTGTCGTCCAAAGTATATAGGCTATATAAACAGTATACGCCTATATATTGTGTGTATATATATGCTGTTAATCTATCTATCTATCGATCTATCTATATGTCTGTCTATCATCAAGTATATAGGCTATATAAACAGTATAGGCCTATATATTGTGTGTGTGTGTGTGTGTGTATATATATATATCTATCTATCTATCTATCTATCTATCTATCTATCTATCTATCTATCTATCTATCTATCTATCTATCTATCTATCTGTCTGTCTATCATGAAGTATATATATAGGCTATATAAACAGTATAGGCCTATGTATTGTGTGTGTATATATATATATATATATATATATATATATATATATATATATATATATATATATATATATATATATATATATATATATATACACACACTGTTATCTATCTATCTATCTATCTATCTTGTGTATGGCCTATAAATCTATAATATGCAAAGAAATGTTTTATAAATTAATTTATTGATTAATTGGTTTGTTCTCTTCCGTTGGCACTCCCTATACTGGTTACAAAGGCTTAAGAAATTCAGGAAATGACGTGGTTCCAGTCCACGCCCAGCATACTATTTCGGAGTCTCCTCTCTGTATTCACTAAGCCCATCCCAGCAGTGTGCCAGTGGTTCCTAAGCAGCGGAAAATTGCAGCGTCGTACGTCAGTAGCGCAGCGCCTCTTACGACAACCAATGGATGACGTGAGATACGCCAGGAGCGCAAGCGGGAAACGGGATGCGGCGTCAACCTGCGCAACTGGGATTGAGAATCGTAGCGACGTTGCTTATATGGAAAAGAGATCGTAGGGAAGATATACAGCAATCAATCTGACTGGGACCTGCTGCGGACAGTGCGGGATCTGGAATTACCGCACGATTTTACTACGCCGAGAGGGAATGTCACGACCAAGCCTGGGGAATAAATGTTAGATTCGTGTGTACTTGAATATTTTTCGGAATATGGAGCGGCTTCTAACGCGACGCGACGCGCGCTTGGAAAGGCGTGGAAAATATCAGTGACGTTACGGCGGAGTGTCAATGAAACTGAGGCGATCGATAACAAATAGAAAAATCCGTTTCTGGACCGCCGGAACAACCCGAATTAAACACATCTTCACTCCTACATGTGCATGTGAATGCAAACGGGACGCCGCATTAACCGAACTGTTGCTGTTCTGAGACCTGTGGCTGGTTCAGAACCGTGATCTGGGTCGGTCTGTTGGTTCTGCGGTTCTGCGTGCGTGTATTTGCGGAGGATGGGAGATTTAAGAGAGTCCATGCAGAAGAAGGTCTCGGAAAGACGCGTACATACTACAGGTGAGTCTCTGTACGGGCGACCCATATGAAAATTTACCATGGTAACCGCAGTTTCCGCCAGAAAACCATAGTTACTTAATGCGCTAACGAAAAGACGTTTTTTTTTTTTTTTTTTTTTTTTTTTTTGGTTATGTATGTTACATTTATTGTGTGTGTGTTTTTTTAAGTACATCTGAGTACAGTTTTTTTTTTAATTTTTTTTTTTTAAATAAAACCAAATAACCACAGAATACCATTATTACTGTTATTGCACGAAAGAAAAAGTATCATGTTTTGCACTTATAGCATGGTAGCACTATGGCACTCTTTTAAGTACTGCAATCATTCTGTATCATGATATTTCACTTCCAAAAAGTCCTATGGTGTATCATTTGATGGCTAGTACTTTTGAGTCGTCAGAGTATCTTGGTATTACCATTTTTTTATATACATGTACCGCGGTACTAGCATGGTATATTAGGAAGTACATTAAAGCCTTAAATAGTGCCTGAAAATGGTAACCATTAATTAAACTTTTTAATTAATGTTTTTTTTCCACCATATATCATTTCCATTGCAGTTGTTGCACAAAATGTACCATAGTATTCCCAAGGTTATTTGAACGTGGTACCGTAGCTGCTCTGAGGTTTTCTTTGAATACTGATTAATTCTTTTAATGTATATAAATACATATTGATGTTTGTAGCTATGGCATTTTGGTATGACCTATGGTAACCATTGTACATTTTTAAGGGCATACCTTTTACAACCTGTATGAATAACAGTGCGTATGAAGGGAGAGTTTTGCATTGCTGCAGGCATGTGAGCACACCCATCATTTCTGGTACATGCCCAAGTGCCTACAGTATACTGTGGTGTAGTTATGTTACTTAATTTCATTTCCGGTGTATGTCATTATGACACTTATATCTGAGATTCTTTTATATAAGACGGCAGTAATGCAGATCTGTTTGTCTACAGCACACACACGTAGTGTGAAAGGACTGAAGTTTAGGACCAGAAGCTTTTAATTCTTAATGGAGAGGTTGTGGTTGTATCTTCAATCTTCAAGCCCATCAGTGGTTTGAAGGGGCCAGCAAATGCAAGAGGAAATTGCTGTTAATTATGAAGTGCAGCTTTTAGTATATGGACAAAGAGCATGTTTTTATTCTTTTAGCTGGTTTAACCCTTGAGCTGTTGGACAGATTATCGACCGTTATGTGATCCTTAGTGGCCGATGTCATTATTGTGCAGGGTGGCTGATGACCGATAATGAGAAGTGAGAAATAAGTTACAAATAAGAACTTAAAAATATTAGAAAAAAGACAATAAACACTATCCATTGATAATTAAGACAACTGTTGGAACTTTGCAGAATGATAAATGGACTTATGTTATTGACCGATGCATATATGGCCAAATATCGGATGATTAATCTGCCGGGCCGATATATGTTTCTATCACTAATGTATGCTAATATGCAAGTCAACAGATAATCAAATTTGACCTTACATTTTTAATACACATTCCTGGTCTTATTGTGCATGATTCTCAATACACCTGTGCATAATTCCAAAACGTTTTTTTTCTTTTTTTTTTTTTTTTCTTCAAAAACTCTTTCAGGTCTCCATTCTGATATGAAACACCCACTTTTAATATCCGATGGATACAATCATATCTGACCATATTGTTTTTTGTTGTTGCTAATCACATTATGCAAGAAAATGGGTTTCGAGCATTGTTTCAGGTACCAAAACCCAAGGCTTAATTTTACCTGCAAGTCTGCTAGACTGAGATTGTTCAAACATGTTTGTTTTGAATCAAATACTCTCCGCTTGGGCTGCATGATTAATTATATTTTGATCATGATTGCAATCTCTGTTTATCTCAATTCATTAATTGTAATCATCTGCGATTTCACTGATTTATCCTGGTTAATGTTTTTGTTTTGTTTTTTTTTCGTTTGACATTTGCGTTATCTTGCATTGGTAACAAATCACTCCATCAAACCACTTTCATGCTTGGGGTTGCCAGATGTTAAGAGTAAAAATCCTCCAATCAGAGCTTTTCTCTTAAATGGATATAGTTTCTGCCCATTAAAGGGATAGTTTGCCCAAAAAGTGAAAATTTGCTGTTAATTTACACCCCCTCAGGCCATCCAAGATGTAGGTGATTTTTTTTTTTCTTCTTCTTCAGCTGAACAGTAAAGAAGATTTTTATCTGAAACCGTGGTCCATGGTGGTTTGTATGATGCAAGTCAATGGCTACCATCACTTTGAGGGTTAAAAAAAACCCATATACAGTAAAAACTAAATTAATACCCGTGGCTACTGATGATACGTTAAGGTCTTATGAAGCGAAACAATCGGTCTGTGAAAAGAAACTGAACATTATTTACAACCTTATTACCTGTAATCCACAGCCTCGACAAACGGTCCTGAGCACATTCACTGTCGCATAATGACGTATGAGCAGGAAGCTCAAATGTTGGGAATCTGTGAAAAGTCAATCTTCCTGAATTTCTCACAAGAACAATTGCGATGATTAATAATTGGGAATTGGCAATTATAACCTTTGAGCAAATAATCATGACTAACAGTTTAACCATTATTGTGAAAAACACTTTTTTTTTTTTTGCCATCCTCCTTGACTTACAAACAAAACAACACTATGCTCAGTCAGATGCAGAATGTTTTGTGTGGTATGTGGAGGTGTAGTTGGGGTCTTGGAATGGCCTGGAGGCTTCACTTGACCTTTTAAAGCAGGCTTACCTCTAATGTAATCCCCAACATTGTGCGTGTGACCGTCTACTCAGGCCTCTCACAGCATAAACATTCATCCATATCAAAGGATGTCCTTTGTGGGATAATACAGTTCATGTTGAGTCTTTCCAGTCTTTGCTCACAGTGATGCAACAGACAGACTTGAGAAATGATTGCAAGATTGCAGTGCTCTTCCTCTGGTGCGTCCAGTACAGTAATTTGCAGAAATAGTGATTAAGGCAATATAGTGCCTTAATGCATTTGATTTTTTGTTTTTGTTTTTTTTGTTTATCGATATCTGAAGAGTTCAGATGCAAAAGCCACTTCGGTCAAAAATGAGATAATGATACTGAGTGAATGCTCACCGCATATAGTATAAGTTCATAAAATACTTTCTCTTCAAACCCACTAAATCCCAGCCTCTGCCCATTCAGAAGTACCGGTACTTAGGTAGAAACCTATACATAGGAGCCTGACAAAAATGCTTATTTTAAAGAAAAGCGTCAGACGGATTTAGAGGCTTTTGCATCTGAAGTCTTCATCTGTAGATCTGTTGAGTGTTGTGAGGTGTACTCGTTAAACTATACTTGTGAGGGCCAAATGTCTTCACTTGTAAAGTGAAATATTATGACAGTCGACTAATGAGGACATTTTACTGGTCCTTACTAGTTAAAAAGGCTTATAAATTAGCCAAATCATGTTTTTATTTAAATCTAGTGGTTTCTGTGATGGGTAGGTTTAGGGGTAGGGGTTGATTTAGGCCATAGAAAATATTAATCTGATATAAAATCACTGGAAGTCTATGCAGTGTCCCAACTAATATAGTGAAACAAACGTGTGTGTACATACATGCATACATGCATACATTTATAATGGATTTATAGTAAATGAGAGCGACTAAATGTATATAATTAATAAAAAAATATTAAATTGTTAAATTATTATTTATCTTTAAATTCCTTAAACTATTCAAAGCATAAACATTTATTAAACAAAACATTTTATTAAAGTTTTACTAAAAATAAAACAACCTACATTTTGATATGTAATAATAAACTGTAATATAAGTTCATACATAAATTTGTTTGGCTGAAGTTTCATGAATGAGATCCAATGTCAGCGTTTGATCTTAATTTTAACTGTTTACAATCTTTTCCACATTTGTAGTAATGTATTTTTGCCTTTGCACTTTGCAGTCAAAAAGATTTGTTTTCTGACAAAACAATGATGGCATAGAATATGTTGCGTTTAAATGATATCCAGTCTCTGCTATAGAAATGCAGGCGAATGTTCTCCAAAATACAGCTCTCTGCGAGAACAACAGGGACATTGTCCCTGCAACATCTGCAATCTGTCACAAAAAAAGAAAGAACATCAAGAGATTGTATGTGGCCTAGAGAAATATAGCGGCTGTTTTGTTTAAAATTATATTAGTCTCTGTAATACATAATTGAGCACTGCATAGATCTTCAGGGCGCTCATCATAAAGCTCAGATAACTTTAATCACAGGTCTTCCTTTTCTTCGTTTATGGCACTGTGAAAGGCATTTTTTTCTAAAATTTGCAGAACCATGCAAAAGTTGTCTGCTAAAGATCTAAAAACTAGGTTTATTAAAATAATTGATTGCATGCTATATTCCTTCCAGTGGTTGACTGACCGATATGGGTCCTTTTAAGTAGGTCATTGTCATCTGTTCAACAGGTTGAATAATCATTCTGTTTCAGCACACAGTTCCTGTTCAGCCAAATTTGTGTTTCATGTTAAACTAATTCACTCTGGGAGTTAATCATCACCTCACATTGATTATAATGGGCTCAGATTATTTCGGATTCCCATCGGTGCTGGCTCTTCCATCTCTGGTCAGTATTTTCATTCAATGTCTTGAGTTATGATTCATGTATGAATCAGTCCATTGATTGACGTTTTCTTTGGTGCTATCGTCGTCATGCATGTGTGAAAGTGCGTTCATGATCAATACAGCTTCTAATAATAGTTGCCAAATTGTAACAAGGGCCAAATTGTGATGGCTAGATGACTGGGTCAGAGCATCTCCAAAACTGCAGCTCTTGTGGGGTGTTCCCGGTCTGCAGTGGTCAGTATCTATCAAAAGTGGTCCAAGGAAGAAACAGTGGTGAACCGGCGACAGGGTCATGGGCGGCAATCAAAAACGGACCACAGAGCAATGGAAGAAGGTGGCCTGGTCTGATGAATCACGTTTTCTTTTACATCACGTGGATGGCCGTGTGTGTCGCTTATCCTGCTATCCATGTGGATGTTAGTTTGATACGTAGAACCTACCTCAGCATTGTTGCAGACCATGTACACCCTTTCATAGAAACAGTATTCCCTGGTGGCTGTGGCCTCTTTCAGCAGGATAATGCGCCCTGCCATAAAGCAGAAATGGTTTGAGGAGCACAAGAACGAGTTTGAGGTGTTGACTTGGCCTCCAAATTCTCCAGATCTCAATCCAATCGAGCATCTGTGGGATGTGCTGAACAAACAAGTCCAATCCATGGAGGCCCCATCTCGCAACTTACAGGACTTAAAGGATCTGCTGCTAATATCTTGGTGCCAGATTCCACAGCACACCTTCAGGGCTGTTTTGGATGACAAAAGGGGGACCAACACAATATTAGGAAGGTGGTCGTAATGTAATGCCTGATCTGTGTATATATATATTTATGTATATAATCATCTCCTTGTTAACTGCTACCAGAGGAAAAAAAAAAGTAAAATGTTTTCTCTTCACTTCAGGCTGCTTTCATTTATGACTCATTAGGATGAGGTGTTATGGATGTACAATCTCATAATACAGCATTAGCATATCATTCATATTAATAAGGCCACTGAATGAGGCTGCATGTACTTCTACAAGCATTTTTCAAGCTATTATTTTGCTATCCAACACAATGACATTCAGATGTTTTCAAGTGTGGCTCAAGTACTTTTCAGGGCCTCTGTAAGTGGGCGTCATGATATCCCACCAAAACCTAACTAAAGCTTTATCAGAACTGCATGACATTGAAGTCATCTGAAACATCATCTTACAACAGGATGGTTGTGTGAAATATGTGTCATCTGGCTAAACAAGTTAGTCATGAGATTTTCTAATCATAAATGAAGTTAAACCACAGTAGAAGATTTGATGACGGCACATACTTTGCATGGTCATAAGGCAAATATTTTTTGAGGCGTAGCAGTCTGAAGGTAACAACAGGCCACAAGACTTGTTCTTTTGTTACAAAGTTATACACTTGGCTATTTACACACTCACTAGAGCACATCAGTGGCCACCCACTTTTTGTTGCTTTGCTTCTAGAATTATAATATTTCCTATTTTTTTTTTTCTTCATAGAAATGTTTAACCCAACCATCTAGCTCGAAGATAAATCATAATGTTACAACCTTTCATTTGAAGCACAAGTATTCAAGCTTGATCATGTTTGAAAATCAGACAAAAGACAAAGGTACATTAGTAAGGTATGTGCACTTAAATGAGGTAATCATCCCATAAAGCATTGAATGACGAAACTGGAACGACACTACAATGTGATTATAGGCCCATTATACTATAATACTATACAACACTACACCAGAGTCCCTTTAAGACAAGTCATTTCACTTGGCGACCACATTTGTAATGCCCTCGGGCATGCAAGTGCAGCTTCTGTCTCTTTGAATGGGGAAACATCAAATTCTCCAAAACTGTTCACCAAGCTTGTGATTAAATTTCATATTTGAAATCACCAATGAAACCTGACAACAACCGTCTCATAAATTTTTATTCTAAACACTCAAATCATGGCAAAAAGCTGCATTCACTATACTATACACTATTCTTTTACTTATAACCACCGATAAGCATTAAAAAACAATATATTTTATGTTGTTGAATATTTTAAATTTAAGTCACTTATAATATATTAAATCAAAACATTTATATATATATATATATATATATATATATATATATATATATATATATATATATATATATGAAATGTTTTATATATGTGTAGAATTAAATGTGTTATTAATAACTCATATTACTTAAAGTTTAATTATAGAAAATACTTTTTATTTTATTACATTTTAAAATTAAAGTTATTTTTAATTTAAATGGTTGAATGTATAAGAGAGAATTTTGAATCGTATCATTTTGGCATTGTGTGTGTGTGTGTATGTATATAATATAATATAAAAAAAGATATTTTTTATTATTATTTAGAAATTATTGTATAGAAGGAATACATGCTGTATATCGATGCTTACCAGGCTCAACAAAAATCATATTAGGATTATGATCAGTCTCTTGAAAGATTTATACATTATTGTTAAAAGCAGTTTCTCTATGCATAATGCAGATGTTTGGAGATATTTATCACGCCCCATTTGCTGCACCCCCAAATTGAAATGATGCTCTGGTTGTCCCAAGTTTAAGTATTTTTAGATTGATGTGACGTGCTTATGTCGGGAGACATTGACAAAAAATAGCCAAAGGTGTTTGCAAAATAGCTCAGACAGAACGTGTCCTGTGTGAATGTCTCCAGAGTGCACAAAGGCAAATGTTCAGGCTTACAGCAAGTACAGTGTTGATACAAGGAACCAGCATGAGAACAACTGACTATATCCTGCTCTCTGCTATCTTTCTGTTCTCCCTGCAACACGCTCAACACTTTTTTTCCCCCGTCTTGCCCTATTTATTTTTCAACACGCTGCGTTCCACCCCTACTCATTCCTCGGCATGCCAATACATAATCCCTCTTTTCCATTATGAAGTCAACACTTAATTTGATGCATTTCAGGGCCAAACGCTGAATGTGTTTCCACTTTATAACCATCTTCCCTTACTGTTTTTTTATTTCCAGTGTGAATTTTTGACCAGATTCGTCAATTTGTTTTTCTTCACCTGCCTCTTAGTTTTAATAGTGTTTTGCATGCAGTCTTTCCCCTTATGAATCACATTGACTTTAATGTAGAGATCACAAACAATTATTTTGTTCTTCATAACTTTTGGCTTCTAAGATAAACTTCTGATGTCACATTATCCAGATGTATAAACAGATGTTTACTGCTTTATGCTTTATGATTTGATTTTAAGAGTTGTTAATCCCACTTACATCACTCTTACAATTTGATTTATGACAGCCACTGTTTAAATGTTTATATTTCAACAACGAAACGGAGTAAAAATATAATTATATCTAGCCATAAATATTTTTTTACCAGCCATGAACCGTTTTTGCAAAAACAGTCAGTTATGACACCAACATTTTAGATACCAGTGAAAATTCACACTTTCCAGGTGCAGAAAGGTAATAAAGTAATCAAATGTAAAATCACTTTAAGAGCTGCACAGATCCAATGTACTGTTACACATGCGTTTTCTTTCTCAACTGTTTACGTTCAGTTAAGACATAACTGACTATGTTTATATGGTTATTCGCCAATACAGCATTTTCAAGCGCAAGACGATGTGAAAGAGAGTTCAGTTCACTGCGGATGTTAGCGTACAGAAAACTTCCCACACAGCAAGTAATGGATATTTCAGCTGGCAAGGCTTAAACCTTAGTGACAATGCAGTACTGGCCCATCAAGAGCGTCATTCATGTTTGTTCATGTTCTCACAGCATTTGAATTGCTAGAATTCATAAAAATATTACCGGCTGGTGATTGACACCATTTCACATACACGCCACCACTGATTTTTACTTGCATTTGCCGCTTGGCGCAAATAGTGTTCATTTTAGGCCCTGATTATATCATTGCAAAGTTGATGTTCTTTTTTTATTTTTATATCTCAACAAATGCACACTATAAATACTTGCAAAAACTCTAGAAACTTTTTATTAGCAACGTTTCTGTCTCATGACCTTCATCACGAATATGCCTGATGAAGGTTATGAACTTGCTAATAAAAAGTTTCTAGAGTTTTTGCAAGTACTTATAGTGTGCGGGATTTCCCTTTATTTGTTGAGATTTTTGGATTTGGTGATCCTTTGTCCTACGTACCTATCCATCACCTACAGGTGTGCGATGTAATTGTGCACTAATTATTTTTATATCTAAAAAATAATTAGCAATTTAATAGTTTTAATTGTTAACTTGACCATTTTAATATTATATTAATGTACCTAGTGAGAAGGTCCCCTTTAGTTTACAGCATTAGTTGAAATTTTTTCCCTTAAGAAATATCGACATGTAAGGTATCTGTAATATTTCTAAATGAATTGATATCAAATCAAAAGCTTGTGAATCGGAATCTGTCAATACCCAGCCTTATAAAATTCGAGATCAGAGCTTTAATGTGAAGGTGGAAAGGTTACCATCTGATTTATAATATCGACCAGATTTAAATATCATCAGGGTTCATCCCTACTTGACTCATTTTCCTTCCCTTTCATTTCTCCAGTGAAATGTCCTTGCTGCTTTCACCACCTCTATAGCCGCAGCTCTCTTTCTGTCTTTTCTCATTTTCATCTCACTCATCCATACTCCGAGTTTAGCTTCTACCGCTCTTATCCTTTTTTTAGATTGAGGACCATGTGCTACACACACCCACTCTCCCCTGCCTCTCCTCTCATCTCTTGCTCCAGATTCTTCCTTCCCTCCTTCTCTCTTCCTCCTTCACTCACCCTTGCTCTCTCTTGCCTTCTGTCTTTTTTCCCTCCTAATTTTCATGCTAGTCCTTCTTTTCCCTGCATCTTCATCATGTTTCACTTTCACTGCCTCCCACTCAGTCCTTTCAACATCTTCCAGCTCCACCTGCAGTGTGTGTGTGTCTGTGTGTGTGTGTCATTATGTTTGTGGATTTATGTCTGCTTCGAATGTGTGTGTATGAGTAAGTGTGAACACGCTGTTTTTCTTTCTGAAGTGGATATAACATATAACTTTTTTTAATGTTTTCTACACTGATTTTGGATTTGGATTTGGATTCTTGATTTTTCTATACTGAAAATGGATTTAAAATTGTAAAATGTGTTACACCTTTATGCTTTAGAAAATAAAGTTTCTGCAAATTCTAAAAGACTTTGCAGACTTTAATGGGCACTATAAAAACTGCATAGTCTTTGTGGTTTAAGATGTTTCTCTTTATTGCCTGTGCCTATTAGGTGATGTCTCAGTTTACACAAATTAACGATAAGAGCATTCTCTTTAGAGGACCCATCAAAATGGAATGATGAACAGATTGTATTGTATTTTGAATTGAAGCAAGAAATAGTGGCAGGACTTGCCAAAGGTCCCCATTTTTCAGTAGCCTTTAAGTCAGGGAGTCGGCCACATTTATGTACACAATATACTGATTCAGGACCTAGGAAACTAGGGAGCTGATTGAGACACACCCTAAGTTTAACTACTTGCATTTGTTAGCCTCTGGCTGGTGGTATCGGGGGGAAGGACATTTAATGTTCTAGACTAGAGAGCATGTGACTGGACCAACAGAATTTGATGATGTCATCAGTACTGTATTTTGGTTAATTTTCCTGCAATAGAAAGACTACATTTTAAACGCTTTTACACAGGTTACCAAGGCTCCATTTATTTAATCAAGAATAGAATAAAAACAGCAATATTCTGAAATATTGAAATTTCAAATATAGTTTAGCCTCCCCGGGAAAGTCTATGCCAGGGTACTGGAGAGGAGAATTCGGCCGATAGTGGAACCTCGGATTCAGGAGGAACAGTGTGGTTTTCGTCCCGGTCGTGGAACACTGGACCAGCTCTATACCCTTTCCAGGGTGCTGGAGGGTTCATGGGAGTTTGCCCAACCAATCCACATGTGTTTTGTGGATTTGGAGAAGGCATTTGACTGTGTCCCTCGTGGTGTCCTGTGGAGGGTGCTCTGGGAGTATGGGGTCCGGGGCCCCTTGCTTAGGGCTGTTTGGTCCCTGTACGACCAGAGCAGGAGCTTGGTCCGCATTGCCGGCAGCAAGTCGGACTTGTTCCCGGTGCATGTTGGACTCCGGCAGGGCTGCCCTTTGTCACCGGTTCTGTTCATAATTTTTATGGACAGAATTTCTAGGCGCAGCCAAGGGCCGGAGGGTGTCCGGTTTGGGAACCACATGATTTCGTTGCTGCTTTTTGCGGATGACGTTGTCATGTTGGCCTCCTCAGACCAGGACCTTCAGCGTGCACTGGGGCGGTTTGCAGCCGAGTGTGAAGCGGCCGGGAGTTACTCGGGAGGAGCTCAGAGTAGAGCCGTTGCTCCTCCACATCGAGAGGAGCCAGTTGAGGTGGCTCGGGCATCTATTTCGGATGCCTCCTGGACGCCTTCCCGGGGAGGTGTTTCGGGCATGTCCCACCGGGAGGAGGCCCCGGGGAAGACCTAGGACACGCTGGAGGGATTATGTCTCCGGCTGGCCTGGGAACGCCTCGGGGTTCCCGGAAGAGCTGGAGGAAGTGGCTAGGGAGAGGGAAGTCTGGCCGTCTCTGCTTAGACTGTTGCCCCTGCGACCCGGTCCCGGATAAGCGGAAGATAATGGATGGATGGATGGAATATAGTTTATTGATGGAAAAGTGGAATTTTCAGCATCAGTGTCACATGATCACTCAAATCATTCTAATATGATGCTTTTGTGTTAAAGAAACATTTCTTATTACTAATGTTGAAAACCGTTGTGCTATTTAATATTGTGGTGAAAACCATAATGCTTTCCCCACAGGATTCTTTCATATATATATATATATATATATATATATATATATATATATATATATATATATATATATATATATATATATATATATATATATATATATATATATATATATATATATATATATATATATATCAGGATTTATTTGAAATAGAAATCTCTTTCCTGTCATTTCCTGTTTATCAATTTAATCCATCTATGCTGAATAAAAGTCAAATCAATGACCCCAAGTTTAACAGAAGAACACTACTAGTATTCAATGACCCCAAGTTTAACAGAAGAACACTACTAGTATTCAATGACCCCAAGTTTAACAGAAGAACACTACTAGTATTCAATGACCCCAAGTTTAACAGAAGACGTTTAACAGAAGAAGAACACTACTAGTATGTAGTTTAATTCATTTAAATATATAAGAAATACAATTTATTGTAATAAATGAACACACGATAGTTGTAAATAAAAGTTGGACAAATAAAGTGTCTGCAGTAGTTGTGACAAAAATAGGAATGGGGCACCCAATGTTTTGTTGACTATAATGGGAGTGTCTTAAGGCCCATTCACATCAAGGACTATAACGATAAAGATGCAGTTCTAGAAATCGGTCTAAATATAAAAGAATAGCCACACAACAACTATAACAACAACACAGAAACAATAATATCATCATCACCGCCAATAAGAATCCAACCTGCTTTAAAGAGCTTGAGCATTTAAAGCAGCAGACGATGTAACTGCAGAATGTGCTCAGACTTTCGTAGCAGAATACAAGATCTCTGTTGCCCCATGGGTTTATTCTTACCTTCCTGAGGACGTGAGTAGGATGTTTATATGATGAGAATGAATGTCGTTTTGTATTTACTTAAAGTTAACAAGTGTTATAGCCGTCCGTGTTGTCCTCCAGACTGGCTTAATATTTGTGTTTGGTTTTAGGGATGTGTCTCCATGGATAGATGGATGGTAGGGAAGAGAGAAACATGTGTGAAGAGAAATAGGAAGATTGAGAACTGATGAACAGCTAACAGTGTGATGGACTGCTTGTGTTCTTGTACAGCTGCTGTGAAACCATTTGCAATCTGTCGCTTTATCAGGCAGGTCTGTCAGAAAGGAGAATGATTAACTAGTATCTTAAGGCCGCAATATGTCATTTTTTGCCACTAGAGGTCGCTTATTAAAAAAAAAAGGCTTCTTGATTTCGTGGAACTTTTATTATGCTGCAGTCGACCACTTCTGCTTCTTCCATTGGCGTGGGCGGAGCTGAGGTGACGTGATGACTAACAGACAGCAGACAAATGGCTATCCACCTGTCACTCAAAGTGGCCACGCCCTTAATTATGCAGAACTTTAAGGCTTAATATAATTTAAACGAATGAGTTATAAAAAAAAATGCACCCCCCTCACAGTTGTCATGAAGGGCAAAATTAGCCATATAGAACAAAACACAATTTGTACCAGGCTGTAAACATGTTTTTTTCTGCTGTAAAGTTGGGCATTTTAACATGAGGCTCAATGAGATTCTGCTCCCTTTTGGAGCCTGTCTTTAGCGGCCAGTCGATGAATTGCAGTTTAAGTCACTTCCGTGTTGGCTTCAAGAGAGACCATGGGAAAACGAGGGCAACGCGGGTATGATTTCATTGATAGGCAACGCACTAACATGGTCTGTGTCCTGGTTAAAATAGCTTATTTCTGTGGATTGAAACATTCTTGGAAACATTTGGTATAATGTAAGTACACAAGTCAACAAGATATATAACATTGTTCTAGTGGTTGTTGGATATTTTAATCCAAAAATCGTATATATTGTGCCTTTTAAGATTACTGGTTTAAAGCTAAAGTGTCTTTTTATATATATGTATGTATATATATGTATGTATGTATGTATGTATGTATGTCTGCCATTCATGTAGATTTTCCAAAAGAGAGCTTTCTAATTATTGCTGTATTTGTTTAAGGGGTTTGCCATGTCAACCTCTGGAGTTTGGGGTGGAACTATTTGTTTAAACAAATGATGACTAAAGTCATTGGTAAACCTGTTTAAAAATGATCATTATCAGTGGTCAAAGCATAACTGTTACTGTTGTGCATACTTAGGATTTACGGTTTTAACAAACTTGAATGATGAAACCAATGAGCCATTAATATGGAAGTAAATGTTGATTTCATGTTGACTTTAATCTCTACTCCACACCACCCACATGTTTTGGGAAAGTGCTTTGCCAGGGCGTATTCCTTTACCCCGATCCATAAAAAGATCAACAAAACACATGGCCGTCACATCCTGTATTATTGTCCTACATCAGCCATCTAGTTTTGTCTCCAGTCCCACAACACAGTCAAACAAGGACATCATCTGTGTACTCTGAAAGTACCGGTTGATCGATGAAATGTTTTGAGTGAGATTTGCGTTAAAAATGGAGCAATTTTGCCACACAATGAAAGTTTGCAGTGTCTGGACTGGAAGTGGTATCCATGGAAACCATCAGTAGCCCTGACTTTGTTTGTTATTGTCTTGTAGTTAATGGTGATTGCTGAGGCAAGCATTACTACAATTGCTTACACAAGGTTTGAGATTTTAAGAAATCCTTAAAGGTAGGGTAGACAATTTGTTTTATGAACACTTTTTTGTAATACTGGTTGAAACTCCTGATAGCAATCAATAATAGAAGAGGTCTAATTTTTAAAACATGTACATACTGTATATAGCTTATATTTATTTATTTATTTATCCAATTAATCAAATGATCAAGGAAATTGAATAATCAACAGATTAATCGATTATCAAAATATTCGTTATTTGCAACCCTATACTTAAGCACTAAGCAACCACACACACCCTAGCAACTGCATAGCAATACTCTGGAAACCACCCAGAACGCCTAGCAACCAGACAAACCGCTAAACAACCTAGCAACTGTATAGCAATGCACTGACCACAAAGTAGCCTACATCCTAGCAACAGCATAACAATTCCCTGGCAACCACCTAAACATCATCATCTTTGTTTTATTACAACTTTGATAAATATGTTTTACAGTGTTTGAACAATGCACTCAAAACAACACGCAACAGTAAAAAAAAAAAAAAAAAAATTAATAGTAGGCAAGTATGCTTTAGGAAACACTTACCAAATATTGGTTTCTTTTCCTGTTAACATTCTCCTGGGTCACTTCCTCTTTGCATTTCTTTTCCTCTTTAATAATGTTATCCACTCTCGCTATCTTTCTAGTGTCTTATTCCTATCAGACCAGAAGCAGTTTCAATCTCTGATGCAAAATTATAGAAATAGTTAACCCAAAAATGGGTTATTATGGGTCCAAAAACTACTTTATAATACTAATATTGATGGTGAGAGTGAGTAAACAGCAGAATTTTCCTTTTTTTCCCCTCTATTTATTTATAAGTCACTGACTGATTACAGGAATATTGTCCTAATCTGTGTGGAAGAGCTGTTCTGTTTTTTTCAATGTAAGGCAAAGCTGAGGACCACAACACCTGTAGTGTGTGCATGTGTTGTTTTCTTCTCCTTTGACCTTGTTTCTCTCATCTTTAATGCAGAAATGAAGAAGTGGTGAATGAGAAGTCTTTCTTTAAGCGTGTCAGGCGGTCTATAACTGGAGTGTGTTTATGTGTGTTTCAGGGCAGTGATGCCGGGCATGGTACTGTTTCGGCGACGCTGGTCAGTGGGCAGTGATGACCTGGTGCTGCCGGCTTTCTTCCTGTTCGTACTACACTGCATATGGTGAGTCTGTGTTTGTCTCCACAGTTTGTTCTTCTACATTTTGTGCTAAATTAAACAATCAAATCAGTACGAAAATTAGCTCTTATAACCAGACCTGATGTCAATAGAAGTCTTAAGAGGTGAGTTTAGAGATTCAGTCATGCAATATTACAGCAGTTGCCGAACATTTTTATGAGTTGTATTATGATGCAATTTATTTATTTGAAGTAATGTTGAAGAGATGGTTCACCCAAATGATTACCCCATGATTTACTCACCCTCTAGCCATCCTAGGTGACATTCAACACAGTCTCAATGTGCCATCATCAGCATCATTGAAATGAACCCGTTTACTAACACTATTACATTGATTCACTTCACACATTTGTACACAGTATGTAACTGTCACAAACTGCTCTGACACACACGGGTTGAAGATCTAAATGCAGCTTTATTAGGGTAATCGAAGTCCAAAATACATGCAAAGGGTAGTGATGGCCGTTTTCGAAACACTGCTTCGTGAAGATTCAAAATCTTATGTTTTGAATCAGTGGTTCGGAGTGTGTATCAAACTCCCAAAGTCATGTGATTTCAGTAAACGAGGCTTCATTACGTCATAACTGTTTCGAAATTTTAAAGGGTTTGTTCACCCAAAAAAGAAAATTAGCCCATGATTTACTCACCCTCATGCCATTCCTGGTGTATATGACATTCTTCTTTCAGACGAACACAGAGTTATATAAAAAAAATATCCTGGCTAATCCAAGCATTATAACGGCAGTGAAAGGCAGCCAAAAATTTGAAGCCCAAAAAAGTGCATCCATCCATCATAAACATACTCCACATTGCTCCGGGGGGTTAATAAAGGCCTTCTAAAGCTAAATTGATGGGTTTGTGTAAGATAAATATGCATATTTAAAACTTTACAAAATATCTAGCTTCCGCCAGACCGCCTTCTGTATTCAACTTACGACGAAAGTGTAACCCCTCTCGCAGTTCAAAACACTTACGTTGCGTCCGACTTCATACACCACGTCAGTTGAATACGGAAGGCAGTCTGGGGGAAGCTAGATATTTTACTTTATAACATGTTAAATATGGATATTTTTCTTACACAAACGCATCGCTGTTTTAACAACTTGCACTGACAAGCAACTTGCACTGACATATCTTAAAATATTGTTTTGTCTCAAGATGCACACCTTTTTCTAAGGCACGTTTATAAAAGCTACTTAAATGCCTTAATTGAATTAAGGCCTAATCTAAGTCCTGTCTGTGAAGCCAGGCCTATATTTTTATTTAAGCCCTGACTTTCCTGAGTTGAGTTGTTTTTAATTGTTGGTACTGAACAATATAAGTTGTAATTGTTATTGACAGTTCTGTTTATTTCATACACATTTTATGCATGGATTGTTATTGTGTTAATGAATAATAATGATAAAGCTTGCCAGAAAATCGCTCATTTTGCGTTTTGAGGCAACAGACTTATGCAACCAAACTTCATTTTAGGGCTGGGTAAAAATATAATATATAATATAATAATATAATTTTTTTTTTTCTTTTCTTTAATTTTAATCGATTCTCATTTTTAGAACAGGTATCAATTCTTAAATCCCAAGAATGAGCTACATAAACTATTGTTTATGTTCAGCATGTCCAACACGTTCAGCCTTATTCCAAAAATCACTTTAAACGGATAGTTTACCCAAAAATGAAAATTCAATAACCAAGCAGTTTCATGTTCATTCGTTTTTCAATTTAATATTGAAAATTGAAAAATTAGAAACGGCTCATTTATAAATTTTGCGGGGTTTTTTTAAAAATTGAAAAATGAGAATTCGGCTTGCTTATTTTAAAAATATTTTTAGATTCAGGGATAGAAAATGGATAAAAGGCTTGAATTATCGATTTCCTCGTGTGGGCTTTCCGATGATTGGTCAACCAAAGATCGACCCGTGCCTCTTTCAGTTTTTCCACAGTTCCGTGCAGAATAACAGTCTTCCGCTGCTGGACAGATTCTTAATGTGTTCATGACAAATAAACTCTCTCATCAAACAACCAGACTAGGGTTTCCTTCTCTATAGGCATGGATTCGACAACCTGCATGCTAGAGAAAATATTAGCTGATTATTTCAGAAATATTAATTTAGGTTATCTCGCATCTGCACCCACATTACCCATCACCAGCTTACTTCAAAGCTGCGTGATCCACTGGACAGCGACAGATACAGTTACACTGTAGCGAAGCGCAGACCAGTATGGATTTAAGTGTAAATATGCAGCAGTGCAGTCATATCTATTATTTTAGACGGCACACTGAGTTTTGGACAAGGGATGAAGCTTATGATAGATATGAAAATATATAAATGACATTATTTTGTATCAATATCAGTTTACTATCACAGCACATCTATTGTTTTGGTTGTTATTCTATTAGTTTTTAGGTTTTTGTTGTTGTTGTTTTTTTTGTTTTTAGATAATGGCTTATAATATTTTTACCTTTTATGAGGGCAATTATTCTGATCTTTTTAAAATATACACTCACCTAAAGGATTATTAGGAACACCTGTTCAATTTCTCATTAATGCAATTATCTAATCAACCAATCACATGGCAGTTGCTTCAATGCATTTAGGGGTGTGGTCCTGGTCAAGACAATCTCCTGAACTCCAAACAGAATGTCAGAATGGGAAAGTGAGCGTGGCATGGTTGTTGGTGCCAGACGGGCCGGTCTGAGTATTTCACAATCTACTGAGTTACTGGGATTTTCACGCACAACCATTTCTAGGGTTTACAAAGAATGGTGTGAAAAGGGAAAAACATCCAGTATGCAGCAGTCCTGTGGGCGAAAATGCTTTGTTGATGCTAGAGGTCAGAGGAGAATGGGCCGACTGATTCAAGCTGATAGAAGAGCAACTTTGACTGAAATAACCACCCATTACAACCGAGGTATGCAGCAAAGCATTTGTGAAGCCACAACATGCACAACCTTGAGGTGGATGGGCTACAACAGCAGAAGACCCCACCGGGTACCACTCATCTCCACTACAAATAGGAAAAAGAGGCCAAAATTTGCACGAGCTCACCAAAATTGGACAGTTGAAGACTGGAAAAATGTTGCCTGGTCTGATGAGTCTCAATTTCTGTTGAGACATTCAGATGGTAGAGTCAGAATTTGGCGTAAACTGAATGAGAACATAGATCCATCATGCCTTGTTACCACTGTGCAGGCTGGTGGTGGTGGTGTAATGGTGTGGGGGATGTTTTCTTGGCACACTTTAGGCCCCTTAGTGCCAATTGGGCATCGTTTAAATGCCATGGCCTACCTGAGCATTGTTTCTGACCATGTCCATCCCTTTATGACCACCATGTACCCATTCTCTGATGGCTACTTCCAGCAGGTTAATGCACCATGTCACAAAGCTCGAATCATTTCAAATTGGTTTCTTGAACATGACAATGAGTTCACTGTACTAAAATGGCCCCCACAGTCAACAGATCTCAACCCAATAGAGCATCTTTGGGATGTGGTGGAACGGGAGCTTCGTGCCCTGGATGTGCATCCCACAAATCTCCATCAACTGCAAGATGCTATCCTATCATTATGGGCCAACATTTCTAAAGAATGCTTTCAGCACCTTGTTGAATCAATGCCACGTAGAATTAAGGCAGTTCTGAAGGTGAAAAGGGGTCAAACACAGTATTAGTATGGTGTTCCTAATAATCCTTTAGGTGAGTGTATTTGTCATCTTTAATGAAAAATTCAGTTAGAATAATAAGACAATAGGCTGTTACAAATCAAATCAGTATCAACTAGAAGCTGCATCTGAATTCTGAAGTAGCATTTAGACCTATTTGCAAACTGTTTTAATGCAGCTCGGAGGATTTACACAGTAATTAAAATGACATAATATTATGAGATTAAAGGTTTAAATATAATATCTTTAACAGCCTTTTGAAATACGAAATTAATGAAAAAATTAAACGATAGGCCTACTTAGAGTATGATAGTATTAAGACCCTCAGTAGGTGGCAGCATGTAACTGTCTTAATAATAGTCAGTCAGTGAGTCATTCACTCAACCGATTTGTTCAAAGAATCAGGTTCATTCATGAACAGCACTGTCCAGTGAGTCAGCCGCACAACAGTTCTGTGGCTTTATTTTGCAATAGCATTAATTAATTTGATTAATTTGATTTCATCCCTTGTTCAAAACTCTGTGTACTGTCTGAAATAAAAGTTATGCCTGCTGCATATTTATATTTAAATCTATACTGATGCACTTAGCTACATTTAACTGCATCTGCGTTCTGTCCAGTGGGTCACGCAGCTTTATTGCAACACAGATTTTGATAGTTGGACAACTCAATAAAACCAGTGGTGTGCCAAAGAAGTAAGCTGGTGATGGATGATGTGGGTGCAGATGTGAGAGAACCTACATTTAATATTTCTGAAATAATCAGCTAATATTTCTCTAGCACGCAGGCTGTCGAATCCATGCCTATAGAGAAGAAAACTCTACTAGTCCTAGCCCAGCGCGATGTGTGACACAGCATTAGTCCGGTTGTTTGATGAGAGAGTTTTTTTGTCATAAACACTTTAAGAATCTGTCCAGCAGCGGAAGACTGTTATTCTGCACGGAACTGTGGAAAAACTGAAAGAGGCACGGGTTGATCTTTGGCTGACCAATCAGCGGAAAGGGGCGTTTCACGCAAGCCCACACGTGGAAATCAATAATTCAAGCTTTTTATTCATTTTCTCTCCCTGAACCTAAAAATGTAAAAGCAAGCTGAAATCTCGTTTTTAATTTTTTTTTTTTTTTTAAACGAAAAATTAATAAATGAGCCATTTTCTCATTTTTCAACTTTCAATATTAAATCGAAAAACTAATGAACACGGACCTTGATGGGCCCCATTGACTTCTATAGTATTTTTTCCATAAAAATGGGCCCCATCAACTGTTTGGTTACTGACATTCTTCAAAATATCTTGTTTTGTGTTCAGCAGAAGAAAGAAACTCATACAGGTTTGGAACAACTTGAGGGTGAGCAAATGATGACAGAATTTTCATTTTTGGGTGAACTATCCCTTTAACGCACATGATGTCATTATAAATATCACATTACTGAGGTGTGTGGGATCATTTGTATGTTTATGTGATGCTGTGGTCTTTCGGCAGGCTGGTGGTTCTGTCCATGGTTCTCTTTGGGCTGCCGTACAGTTCAGAGCAGTCATGCTCTGTCACGCTGGTGGATCACGGTCGTGGTTACCTTGGCATCCTGGTCAGCTGTCTGATCTGCGAGAGCGCCATCATGTGGCTGAGCATGAGAGGCAGCATTCTGTACACACAACCCAGAGAAGCGGTGCAGTATGTGCTCTATATACGGCTGGGTAAGACACACGCTTACACTTTTACCATAAAGACAACCACAAAAAAAAATTCCATTAGTTCTCTCAGTAACTTGGATCTCATATGTCAGCTCTGTTGAAGTCGGCATAAAATAGAAAGTTGCGCTATCTTTTCTTCCCTATTGTGACCTATATCCGAGTGAAACGGCTTCTCAAACAAGAACAAATGTAGAGCGGGACTTGATTTTGTCCATGGGGAATTGATTGGATGGTATTGGTTTGCTATTGGTCAATCTCATGCCAACACATTATCAGAGAAGAGAAGAGATGTTGCTGCAAGAGGGAGGGAAAGTTATTTTGATTTAAAGATTATGAGGGCACATGAAATGAAAAATAAAAATAATGATGTACACCGATAAATCGTTTATGATAAATAATGCAGTATTCCATAACATTTGCATATTCAACATTCATTGCTTCTGAAGCAAATGCTTTTCCAAATTTTAAGGCGGCATTCCATATATCCTTTGTGGAGAAAGCAATCCCATAAAATCCTGTTTTATACAGTTATTCAGTTCTGATACACACATGGTTTAACTGTAAAGGATTATAGGTTTGAAAATTATGAGGAATAATAATAATAGTGATGCTTGACATAAGAAGATTGTTATAAATAGTTGCATTGTTTTATTGTAAAATCCTATTGCATAAATGAAAACTCATACGCCATGTGATTAGGCCTTAAATCAACACTTTGCATTAATTGCTCCTCCTCTCTGCAGCCATCCTGCTGGTGGAGCTGGTGTACGCGGTGGTGGGCATCGCCTGGTTGGTGCAGTACTACCAGCCCTGCCCTGACATCACCGCCAAGAATCTCGCCCTGGGTAAGACATGAGTAAAAACATGTTGGGGTGTGAAATATATTTTGACATTGAGTCATTTTATATTATTGTAATGTTATATACCACAATATAGTTAGATTTTCTGCAAATTAAATGAATAATTTGTTTATATTTTAACGCATGGTAATGCCTATATTTTTATTTAATCCAGTAAAGTTCAAAGGTATTCCATGTAACTTTTGGCCCTCTAGTGGTTAAAAACAAAACTGCATGCATTTTGTGGAAGAACATTGCTTTGGTTGTGCTTCTGCTCTGCGTGTCTGTGCGGATGAATATGGTTCTTTCCTATAACTAAAAAGAGAGAGCGAGAGATTATCCTACTGCTCATAAAACATTCACTACTAACTACTATTAGATGGAAAGGATCTCAAGCTGACTAGCTGAAGATGTTACTGTGGCTATACCCATTAATAGACACGGTATGTACTAAATTCCAGCACAACACTATAATGAAATAACCCATAATGAAATGACCCATCACAATAGATAATGCTTTACAATGAACTCTGTTAGAGAGCTACATATGGCAATTTATCTGTTCAGTAAAATACCTTACCTGTTGAGCACTAAAATTGCCATCTCCCCATTGAAATCTCTCAATTCTTGCATTCTCTGAAAAGCCAATGTTGATTCTTGTTTTATTACAAGCTCTGACTTGTAATAAAACAAGTCTTTTCGCCAGCAGACTCTCCGTTTTTTTTTTTTTTTTTTTTTTTTTTTTTTATTTATTTTTTTTTTTTAACGGGTGTTTCCCCGGAGTTTCAAGAGTTTGTGTGATCCATGTCAACCTTTCTCGCTCATTGTTGTGACAACTGCCACTCCCACACCATCCACGCTTCAAAGTATCCGGAGCAATTTTTCTTTATTTACGGATATGACGAGACATGCACGGGCGAGTGATGCATGTACGTAATTTCCCACAAAAACCATCCTGCTATAAATCTAATAGGCTTACCATAGTGAATCAGGGTAAGACAAAAACATGATGTATTGACATGGTTAATTTTGAAAAAAAAAAAAAGTTACATAGTGTACCCGTTTGAAGGTGCAGTGTGTAGTATTTATATGAGGATCTATAGACAGAAATGCAATATAATGTACATAGCTATGTTTTCAGTGGTGAATCCGGATCCCCAGTGAAGTCACCATTTTGCGCCATCATGTTTCTAAAGTAGCCCTAAACGGACAAACTGAGCAGAACACTACCTACTCTCTACTCTCTCAGATGACGACGTCTTTGTCCTGTGTCGGATTGATGTCTAGCTTGTGAATGAATCGTTCTAACCAGTCGAACCAGTTCACCAAATCGGACTGAAATGTTCTAAACAGTTCACGTCTTGAGTCACGTCTCGAGTCCACAAGTTACTCAATCAAACTCGGTTCATTGAAACGAACTGTCTGAAAGAACCGGTTCGCGGAAAAGAACTGGACTTACCATCACTACTGTGTCAGCCACTGTAGCTTCTCTATGTGCTTCGAAGGGGAGGGGTGAGCGGTTGCAATTCACAACCTCACCGCTTGATGCCGCTAAAATTTACACAGTGAACATTTAAATACTTGAAAAATTTCAGTATTTTTCTCTCTTTTTACTTGGATTGTTATAAACCAAAATATAAGACTATTCATAACAAACGTGTAAGGTGTTTTAAATTCTGTATTAATGTGGCAAATTGCATCATCAATCAGCAACAGTAAACAGCTTGACTTGACTTGACCGATTATCAGTCCATGTGTTAATGGAACAGCAGATCTGTGTGCTAATAGCAACACAAGCATATCTACCACTGTATAGAAAAATCTCCACTTTTCTACTGTTGCACACTACTGTATATACAGCCATAACACCGCTGTCGGCACCAAGATCAAAAACAGAGAGTGTGATGTTCTTGCGGCAGGAGACAGTCCAGGCATGTTAAAATCTCATGAAACCTCCCCTTGTTAATCTCAGCAGATTCTTGTGAATTAGAAAGCCATTTATAGCTATTTATGCCCTGGAATCTCAACGCACACTTTCTAACAATACGCCTAGTGTAGCTTTCCACGTCTGTGCTGACCATGAATCAGTGTCGCTCATTGTCCACCCCCATTCCATAATAGCACACTTCACTTCCATGCTGATCATCTGTCTATACAAGACACGTACTGACGAAGAGACAGTTGGTTTGTTTTACAGTGAATAGCTTCCTGCTGAACGGTCTAAAACAAGTGAATATGTCTACAGCAGATTTAAAATATAAAAAAAAATTTTTTTATTTATTTTTAACAGGAATTGTGGTGTGTAACTGGTTGGTCATCTTCAGCGTGTGTTTCACCATGATGTGTACCTTTGACCCCACCGGACGGACCTTTGTGAAGCTGAAAGCAACTCGCCGCCGTCAGCGTAACCTCACCACATACACCCTCAGGTACAGCTCTTTGTTTTCTCGCCACACTCTTAAAAATGAAGGTACTTTGTTGGCATCAATCAAGAACCTTTAACATTCGTGGAATATTTCCATTGCACAATAGATTCTTTATAGTGATAAAGGTTCTTCATATTATTAAAATGTTCTTCACACTGTGAAAAAATAAATATATATATTTTAAGAACTATTAACTTAAAGGTTCTTTGTGGAACCTAAAATGGATCTTCTATGGCATTGCTGTGAAACAAAACTCCTTTATGGACCTTTATTTTTAAAAGTGTATCTTATTTTGTGAATTTTTTTTTTTTTTTTTTTTTTTTTCCCCATCAGTTGATGAATTCAATCTTAATCTGAGTGTATTTAAAAACTGCATTTTTAGTTCTATCAGTTTGTCTATAGTCAAGCTTTAGTGATGGAATGATTAAAAAATAAGCAGACTTTTTATGCTTTCAGCAACTAATAAGAGTATAGTACTCATTTTACCAATTACCCTGACTAACAAAACCCCAAATAAAACCCCATAATAATACAATAAAACAGCATAATAAAATGCATAACAATAAAGAAACAAACAGAACAACATAATGCATAAAAACAAATACATGATTGAAAAAATAATGAATAGAATAATTTTAAGGGGGTGTGGGTCTTAGCTTGAATCTTTGTTAAGTCGCAGTGTTATTGTTAACTAAAACTTCAACTTCTAAAAACTTTTTCTCAATTAAAATAAAGCTAAAATAAAATATAAAAATTAGCTGAAAACCTTAATTAACTGAAATATAATAGGTTGATGTACTGAAATAAAACTAAAACTGAAATAAAAATAAATTAAAGCTAAATAAAATGACAAAAGCACATAACAAAACTTATGAAAGTGAAAATAAAAGCTAATTACATAAATAATACTAAATTAACACTGAATTGCATGCATATTTTATGCTTTATATATATATATATATATATATATATATATATATATATATATATATATATATATATATATATATATATATATATATATATATTTTTTTTTTTTTTTTTTTTTTATAAATTGAGTAAATATTATTAAGTAAATGAAGTGTTGTTTAATTTCAACAATATTGTGCACATCCAATTAATTGGTATTGTGTGTATATATATATATATATATATATTGCCATTATGTCAGCTGTCAACTAGTTTGGTTTGCAACACACAATTTGCAATCTGCATCGTTTTTTGTTTTGCTCGCTTTTATGATTTTGACACCCCCTTCTATTGTGTTTGCGTCATTGCCATTCCAGTATCTCTTGGCCTATAATTCACAAATTCTTCATGATATTTGCTCAGTTGGGTTGCATCTGTCTCTTTCAGACACAGGCTAGAAGAGGGGCAAGCCAGCAGCTGGAGCAGGAGACTTAAATTCTTCATGTGCTGCACTAGAGCAAAAGATACACAATCTGTAAGACTCAAGCTCTAACTTAAACACACACATGCCAGTTACTGTGAGAGCGCACACAGCATTCTCAGTAGAAGATTTTCTCTCTCAGGACGCTTACTCTGAGGTGGCCAGCTTGTTTGCCGAGTTTTTCCGGGATCTGGACATTGTGCCGAGTGACATCATCGCTGGCTTGGTGCTCCTCCGACAGAGACAACGAGCTAAGAGATCAGCCATCTTGGATCAGGTTTGCAGAATCACGGCATTACCTTATCAGTAACATTACTCTTGATTGGACAAATATTCCTCACTGTCCAAATAATACAAAATGTTTGTTTTTCTGTTTGTTTGTAGGCAAACAATGACGTTTTAGCCTTTCTGTCCGGGATGCCTGTAACTCGCAACACTAAATACTTGGACCTCAAGAACTCGGTATTTCAAGAATACAGTAAAGGTGTGTGCTTGTGTTGATATGTTTTTTATTTATAATGCTCCCCTTCTGTTTACAGTCTGAGATGGCCATGTATAAGGAAGTGTGTTACTACATGCTGTTTGCCATGGCGGCGTATGGCTGGCCCGTATATCTTTTAAGAAAGCCAGCGTGTGGACTCTGCAAACTCATCAGCACCTGCTCGTAAGTAAAAACGGATGTGAACTTTCCACACAAGTGGCAAGAAGCGAGATAAGAGCAAATAAGAGAGGTTTCTATAGTGATATAGTTTCCTACCATCATGTTTTGGTAAACTTGCCTCTTCAGATTCTACCAAGTGTGAGCAGCATTCAAAATTTAACTGTGAATACCATGTCAAAATACTATCTTAATACCAAATCAACAACGGCGTAATCCAAGGAGAACATTTCAGTTATACTGCCGGTCAAAAGTTTGGAATAATTGCAATTTTTAAAAATGTTTTTGAGAGAAAAGACTGCATTTATTTGATCAAAAATACAGTGAAATAGTAATATTGTAAAATAGTATTAAAATGTAAAATAACTTTTCTATTTAAATATATTTTAAAGTGTAATTTATTCCTGTGATGGCAAAGCAAAAGATTTAAAAACTGAAAGAGAAAGAAAGAAATGAATACTTATTCAGCAAGGATGCATTCAGTTGATCGAAATTGACATTAAAGACATGTATAATGCTACAGAAGATTCATATTTCAAATTAATGCTTTCTGAAGGATCATGTGACACTGAAGACTGGAGTAATGATGCTGAAAATTCAGCTTTAACATCACATGAATAAATAATATATTATAAATATATTGTAATAGAAAAGTTATTTTAAATTGTAATATGTTATTTACCTTTATCTTTTATCTCTTAAATTTTTTAATATTTCTTGCAATATTTATAGATTATAAAAATGTATGTACATAAATATGTAATTTATTATCAATAAAAATGTATGTTTGTGTGCATGTGTGCATTTTTCTACCTTTCTTTTTTGCATTTTCTCATGGTTAATGTCTGTTTAGGACACGTGGATGAAATTGAATGCCTTTAATTTTTCCCTTTTTGTGTCTCTTCCTTTCTTCTCTCTTTTCAGCTGTAATACTTCAGTTTCAGGTTCTCGTCTCTCTCAGTCTGTCACCGTTGAGGAGGATAACTGCTGTGGCTGTAACGTTCTTGCCATTCGACGGCAATTCCTGGACCGAGACCTTAAAGAAGTCCAGATTGTCTACACATCCTGCCATGACGCGGTACGGCGTTTTACAATAATTCTTTAACTCCCCTGAAATCCTGAAGTGTAATGTCTTGTGTGATAAATGTCTGTTCAGATCAGTGAGTCATTGCCTGACTAAAATATTTGATTTGATAACTGATAACTGATGTGATAAGTGTGAAATGTTTGATTTAAGACAAATTCTTGTCAATTTTTTTTAATGTGATTTGTAGGTTTATGAGACACCCTTCTTTGTAGCAGTGGACCATGCAAAGAAAAAAGTCGTGATCAGCATCAGAGGGACATTGTCCCCTAAGGTGAGTCAACCACACGTATACTGTAACAGCTCTTTCTCTTTTTACAGTGAAGCCATCCTCATGTGCATGTTCCGACAATTAAGGGTTATTGTTGTTAACTAAAACTAAAACTATGAGAAACATTTCTGTTAATTGAAATAAAGCTGTGATAAAATATTAATATTAGTTGAAAAATGTAGAAATGTTGCCCTGGCAAATAAACTGAAGTGTTTGCTGAAGTTGAAACACTAACATTATTAACTGGAAATAAATAAAACAACAAAATAAAAACAAATTTGCATTATGCCAGCCTATGGTCTTCATTGGCTGCCCGTAAACAATATTTACTTTGACCTGCCTTCAAACACTGTTGCTGAGGCCTGAAAGAGTTTGGTTCATGTTGTTGTTGGTTCAATGACGTGTGCGCTGTGAAAGCAAATCCATTTTGAATGCACTTCCAAAGGATAAGGACTCTAATCGATGCAGTAAAATCGACGCTGTTGTTACTGTTTGTATCTGTGTATGCAAGTGCTGAGGAATATCTGGAGCTGAAAATCAGGTATTGTAATGGCCGTTTCGTTTCCGACACATGCTATAACCAATATAGTACGGCAATAACAACAGACTGGCCCTTCTGACCAATCAGAGCAGAGTAGGCCCTCAGAAAGGAGGGGTTTAGAGATGGAATCCTTTATTGATGCATGTAAACCTATTTTAGGAGACCTCCCAAACTAAATTAGGAGGCTTTATAATAGCATAATAGGGGCACTTTATTAAAACTATAATATAACTAAAATAAAAACTGAATATACATTAAAATATAGGCTGTTTCTAAGCAGTATTAAGCAGTTTAATCTATGACACAAGAAAGTATTTTACCCACACAAGAGCATTTTAAGGACAAAAATAATAAATTAATGGTCTGGAATCAGTAAGCGCTTATAAAATAACACTAAACTGTACATCCGACTATAGCACCAGGCTATCGATTTTGTACGAAGCATTGCTAGTTTCATGTTACTTGAATCACTCTGTTGTCTCTTTCTTTTCACATAATAGAACAACTTAGACTCAAATCAATATTTCATGTCCATTTATTTATTTATTTATTTATTAGTAGCCATGTAATTAGTGGGCGAATGTACAGAGAGCCAACATTCAACAGTCAGCATTGTAAAATAAACCCAGTAGTTTTTTGCGATAATGGTTGGCTTGCTGCACATTATCCCTTACATGAGTCTATGGTTTACCATTTAACAAGTTTATCTTTCTCCCTCTTTCTCAGGACGCTTTAACAGATCTCACAGGCGATTCTGAGCGTTTGCCTCTAGAGGAGCAGCACGGCACATGGCTCGGACACAAGGTTCTACATAAACACATGCATATAGACACAAACACTCACAAACAAGATATATATTGACAGATATGAACACAAACTCGTTCTTTCTTTTTGTCAATCCTTTATTTAGGGAATGGTTTATTCAGCTGAATACATAAAAAAGAAACTAGAGCAAGAAATGATTCTCTCTCAAGCCTTTGGGAGGGATTTGGTAAGTATAAACATTTTTCATGTTTTAAACGTATACATATGGTTGATTCTATGCTTTATGCCATTAATATTTTATACATTACAAAAGCTTAATCATATTCATTAATTTTCCCACACAATTTTTCAAAACTTTTGCTCGTGATGGAGCGTCACTTTCACAAACACTTGCTGTTTTCCTCTGTGTGCGCACAACACACAGTCCCCAATGAAATAATGTCTGATGCAGCTCTAATGTGGTGGCAACTTAAGATACAGAATATTGTATACAGCATCAGGGTTCCTTTGGATCATTAAAAAGTCTTAAATATTAAATGGTACAAAAAAACTCTTATCATTCAGTCTTAAATTTGAAGAAAGAAAAACAGGAATTGCGATATGATATAATGTGATTATTTAATTTAAGTTATGATTGAATTAAATAAATGTGAGTGCAGCATGTTAAAGTAAAAACACATTTTACAGGCTGCCACTTTGAGCAATTCACAATCAGTGAATACTATTTATACCAAGCGATTGCTTATGATCTACGTTTGATGAATTATGTTTACTTTATGGTGTTTATATCGAAATATGTTGTAGAGGGGTGTAAGAGTGCAAATTTCATCTGTCATGAGCATCTGGGTGTAGTAGAAGCATATACATTCCACACGCTTGTTTATAATAAAAGTCTGCATTATGCATAAAATCCTTTATTTTGGATATTATTGGTATTTTGGTTACACAGTAAACTGTGTTTTTTATCACATTCAGTACACATTCAGTATATGGAGTCTCGCTCAAGGGTCTGTTCATTGCCTTTCTTTAAACATTATTATCGTATGGGCAAAATCAAATAGCAATCCACCTCTAATTTGTATGTATTGCTATTTCAGTACATAAACCAACTTCAATACATGTATATATTGATTAAAACATGTCTTGAGTGTTTTGATCTTGCATTTTCCCGTTTTGCAGTTGAGTATGTGCCTAAAACATATTAAGACATCTTACACATTTTAAATAACTAAAAATATAAACAACAATTGTGCATGATTCTATAACCCATACACAATCACTTAATCTTGTTTAAAATGGTTACTGGTATTATGGTAATATAAGCTGCTTTCCTATTTACTGCCATGTTATAAAAATCTAAGAGTTGTGTGTTTGGTGTTTTAGTGTGTTTAGTGATTCTCTCCAGTATCTTCAGACAACACTTGCATGTTGCACGCAAACATTTTCATTGTGCATGCTATCATGTGACACAAAAAGATCTAGATTGCTGTGTTTGTGTATTTCCATGTCTCAGGGTAAAGGGACAATGCACTACGGGCTGGTGATTGTGGGTCACTCTCTGGGTGCGGGTACGGCCGCCATCCTGTCCTTCCTCCTCCGGCCGCAGTATCCTTCACTGCATTGCTATTCCTACTCCCCTCCTGGCGGCCTTCTCAGGTCAGTGTGACCTTGCCATTGTCGCATTGTTACTGGGTAGTATCAATGTAGTGCAGTATCTTTTTTTGCACTACATTTATAAAGAAAGCTGAAAACTGATCTCCTCTGAGAGTAAGAGTGTGTTTAGCAGTGACTGAGGCGTGATGACATTAGATCAGACTCATGTGCAGAGATTAATTTGGTGTTAAAGTATTAGTTCGCTTAAAAAAATTAAAATTAAACTTAAAATTTTGTAATTATTTTCTCAACCTCATGTTTTTCCAAAATGATATAAGAGATTTTAAAAAGCACCATTCTTTGGATGCCATAGTTCAATTATAAATGTATATGAGGAATAAAGCATTTTTAATATTCTTATGTTACTTTAAATAAAATTAGCTTGCAGTGTTGTGATCCGTGATGTCACACCTACCAAGATTTAAAGCTCCGGCAAAGGACTGGAATGTCAAGTGAATTATTTAATTATCTTAAAATCTATTTTTATGTACACTACCATTCAAAAGTTTGGGGTCAGATTTTTTTTTTTTGATGGAAATGAATACTTTTTATTCTGCAACAATATTTCACAATTTTACTTCACACAGTATTACTGTTTTTACTGTCATTTTGATCAAATAATTGCAGCCTTGGTGAGCATAAGAGAATTCATTCAAAAACATTAATAAAATCTTACCGACCTTACCAAATGTTTCAACGGTAGTGTAACTTTCAGCTTCATACATTTGAAAAAACTCTCAAGAGGTTGGTCACAAACTACAGTTCTCCTCTATAATGCAAGAGGTTGTGGGAAATATTAGTCAAAAAAAAAACATGCATGGATGCACAAATCTACCAGATGCACTAATCTTTTGGAAGGATGTTATTTGAATTGAGATTCGCCCCAAAGCCTTTTTTCTGAAACACAGAGTTATTGGTTTAATTCAGTAGGTAATGTGTCTCACAACTACTCTTTCATGGTTATGCCACTCATGATGTCAGTTACGGATTAGAGAAATTCTTGCCTGCCATGCTTGAAAAATACTTTACACTGTTAGCGCAGTTTGTGTTGTTTTGTTTTTGCATGAAAAGATTGGAACGCTAAGATGAACAACATATACCTTGTATATAAAGTCAGTTAAATCGATTGTTGAATATCACATTACAATCTGAAATCTGTCACCTTAAGGCAGTAAAACAGATTTTGAACACACTTCATGTTGACGTTTATAGAACGTGTTTAACCACAAATTTCTGTTTCTGTTTAATTCATAGTGAGGATGCAATGGAGTACTCAAAAGAGTTCGTCACCTCAGTCGTGTTGGGAAAAGATCTGGTCCCCAGGTAAATGAGTGTTGTATACATTTGTAAGTCTAAGCAGATGAACGTTTATCTTATGCTTTTATGTTCATTCAGGATTGGCCTCTCTCAGCTTGAGGGCTTCCGTCGCCACCTACTTGAAGTCTTACAGAAGAGTGAAAAACCAAAGGTGAGCTGCTTTAACTTGATTCCCTGAGTTACAACACAGTCTCAATGTGCCATCATCAGCATCATTGAAATTAACCGTTTACTAACACTATTACATTGATTCACTTGCTGACACATTTGTACACAGTATGTAACTGTCACAAACTGCTCTGACACACACGGGTTGAAGATCTAAAAAAGAGTAACCCTTGACCCTTGAAACTTTGACGCATGTGTATTCACAAGGTGCGGAAGCGCAGATGATAGAGCAAAACAAAACACAGGTCATGAATTAGAAGTCTAAAACGAGAATTTTTTACGATAAATGCTGGAGGATTTCGATATAAGAGAAGAGGGGCTTGAGTTTGTTGCCCAGCCTTATCCACGAGAGGCGTCAAAGCTTGCGATGCGTCTATACATCGCGTCAGGGGTTAACTTACTCTTTTGCCTCAAGTCAACTTGCATATGGCTCTCCGCCAGAAGCTAGTTATTTTAGCTTATAAAGTTTTAAATGCAGCTTCAAAAGGCCTTTATTAACCCCCCGGAGTCGTGTGGAGCACTTTTATAATGGATATAATGCACTTTTATGGACTTCAAAACAGAAACTGCCATTCACTGCTATTATAAAGCTAACATTTTATACATGTTTTAATGAGACATTTGTATAATTAAAAGGAATAATAGTAGTTAATAGTTTCTTAGTGGCCTGTTTAGCTGAGCCATCCATGGAAAAAAACAAACCAAGCCCTGAAGATTGATGAAAGAACACATTACACAGATACTTGATATTTAATTTAATTACATTTAATAGATTTTACTTTTAATTAAACATTTGCAATGGGTTTGTAAAAGGCTATTTTATGCATGTTTGGCCTTAGTTTTTGTTGCATTTACACTGTTTTGACCAGTAGGCATCATCAGCGTGTGACGTTTCGAATGCTTCATTTCTCCCATCACTAGCGAAGGCTCAAAAATGCAGTGGTGACACAAACAAGACTTTGCAAAGAAAGAGTGAAAACACAGGGCTTATATAGGCAGGGCTTAACAAGCTAATGACACACAGCTGAACCTAATCACAGTATAATGATTCCAGGCAATGGGTTATGGGAATTTAAGTTCATGATGAGATAGCTCCAGAGTCGGGAGGAGTGCCCTCTGGTGGAGATTATGATTTCAGATTATTATTGCAAATTCAAAATAAATAAGATCACGACCCTAACAAGAAGTGGTTTATTTTGACCATAAGATCATGACTCTAACAAGAAATGGTTTATTTTGACCAGCTCTTAAATAAATGGAAGTTCATTTGAGTTGAAATGATTTTATTATGTGAGAGGAAAGATGTGAAGTGTGAAGTGAATTGAAACTAGCACAGCTGTGCAGGAAATCATTTGCCTGTGACAGCGGTCGATTATGCAGTTTAGCGTCATTCTAAAATAACATTTGGCTGCAGAATGTAGACTGACCAATCAGAATCAAGCATTCTAGAGAGTTCTTGCATGTGGGTGCTGGAGCAGTAGCATTTGTTATTATTGAATTGTGCCAGTAATTAACTGCCCTCATTATATATGTCACGTTGTGCTGTCCCCATGCCCTTTTCCTCTGGGAAAATAAAGTAAAAGATAAATTGTTATGTTACTAATTATAACCACAGCTGTGGGGGGTTTTATACATTGAATCTATTCTAGTTCAGTTAGTGGAACTCTTATTCTCAAGGTTGTGGCTTCGAGCCTCAAATTTGGTGTTTACTTTCTGAAGTAAAAAAAAAATGTTTGAAAGAAGTTTCTTACGCTCATCAAGCCTGCATTTATTTTATCAAAAATACAGTAAAAACTGTGATATTGTGAAATATTACAATTTAAAGTAACTTTTTTCTAGTTTAATATATTTTAAAATCTGATTTATTCCTATGATCAAAGCTGAATTTTTAGCATAATTTTACCCCAGTCTTCAGTGTCACATGATGAATTATTATTATTATTATTATTTTTTTTTATCTTACTGACCCCAAATGTTTTAATGGAAGTGTACTCTCTATTAGGGCTTGCATGGCTTAACTGGTAACACTTCTCGATAGTTAACAGCAGTTAATGCATTAACATTAATAAACAATGAGCAATAGATTTGTTAAAGTATTTATTCATCTTTGTAAACAGTAGTTGATAAAAAAAAAATACCACTGTTTATTTTTAGTTCGTGTTAGCTCTGCTCTATTAAGTATTAACCGGTACAACTTTTGATTTCATTAATGTATTAGTAAATGTTGAAATTAAAATCCAGAAAAGTAGTTACCTAGTCAATGTTTGGCTTATATAAATGACTCCCCTTTCACCGCACAACTTTTTTTGTTTTTGTTTGATTTTTGCTGTTCCTGTCAAATCCAATACTGCACTGGGTAACACTTTATTTTCATTATCCACTTTAGACATTCTACTAACTGCAAGTAACTTTGCAACTACATGTCAACTATCAGTCATTAATTAGTAGACTGTCACTTTATTTTGATGCTCCCCCAACAGACTATTCTACTGACTATAAGTAACTTTGCAAGTACGTCAACGTATTCTCCTAACCCGAACTCTAACCTAACAGTCTTCTAGTACACTCATGAGAGTCGGTTGACATGCAGTTTCAAATTAATGAGAGTTAGATGACATTGCAAAGTAAGAGTACTTGTAGTTAGTAGTATGTCCAAAGTGGGCTGCTGAAATGAAGTGTAACCCTGCACTGATGTGCAGCTGAGATGATGCATGTAAGAAATAGAAGTGTGCACACCTTCATTGTCAGATTAATGCTGCTTGCATCATGAACCGTGTCTCATGTCTCACTTTTTGATAGCCTCTGATTAGTTTTGGCCTTAATATGAAGTACCTCCAGCACAGTTGGCTTGTTAATAAGCATAATCACGCTGCCTACTTTGGTGGTTAGCTGCTCTCAGCAGGAACTGATGATTTGAAATGCTGCCTGCGTAGGCAGCTCACTAGGTTTTGGAACAGAGCCTGTATGTTTCTCTCTTTTCCTTTTTCCATCAGTGGCGGATCATTGCTGGGGGTACAAAGTGCATCCCTAAATCAGAGCTGCCTCTGGATGACGAAGCCCCTGTTTCTCAGGGCGTGACCCCTTCTAACTCTCGCCTGTGGCTGCACCCCAGTGATCTGAGCATTGCCCTGTCAGCCTCCACACCGCTGTATCCACCGGGACGAGTCATTCATGTGGTGCACAACCACCCGCCCGAGATGTGGTGAGTGTGAGGAATTAAATTGAATGGATTAATGGATTAAGGCAATGGGCATCTGCGCTTTAAATATTAATATATTTACAAATGTAATTTATTCCTGTGATGGCAAAGCTGAATTTCATCAGCATCATTACTCCAGTCTTCAGCATCACATGATCCTTCAGAAAGCATTCTAATATGCTGATTTGCTGCTCAAGAAACATGAGAAACATGAAACATATCAATGTTGACTGCTACATTTTTTCATGGTTCTTTGATATAAATATTTTGTAACGTTATTATTGTCTTTCCTTTGACTGTTGATCAATTGAATGTGAATTGATCAAACTTTTGAATAGTAGTGCAATTGTTTATTAATGTATTATGAATACATTATAACATAATTTAAGATGAATATAGAAAGTGTGCTTTACAAAAAGGAAAAGACAATGACCGAATACTGTCAGTAATATAGTAAATAAAAACAAAATTAAAACAAACTATACAGGTTTTTAAGACTTCTGGAAAGAGGAATATATTACTTTAAGTTGTGAATCTATGATCCTTGTCTTTTATTTGAAATGTGATGGAAAATGATCTCTGGAAAAGAGTGGGAAACCTGACAACCAAATTATCAATATTTCCTCAATTTGTAAAACATTTAATTTGCAGTCTCATTCTTTACAAAGACATTTTATAAAAATTTAATCTAATATCTTCCTTTATTTGTCATATGTTCTTTGACATTTTTCAATTCTATTTTGTGCCTCTGTGAAGTCTGGGACTTTTTTATTTCAAGTAATGAATACTATGTAATTTCCAATAATGAAATCTGAATGGGAGTCAAAGTTGTGCAAGTGTCTGTACAGAGTTATTTTAAGTCTGAGATTTCTCTTACCATCTTTCTCTCACCTTGTCTGTAGTTGTGGTCAGGAAGAGCCCACTTACTCTGCTCTGTGGGGGGATAACAAGGCCTTTGATGAGGTCATCATTTCTCCAGCCATGCTGAATGAACACATGCCCCATGTGGTGATGGATGGCCTCAACAAGGTGTGTTTGTGTGTGTGTGTGCGCACATTTGTGTGCACGCTTATCTGTCTAACTCTTTCAAAATGCAAAGTCAGTGATTGGGTAGCTGATGAAATTCCATTCTGGGCAAATCTGAGTAATGGCCCATTCACACCAAGGACGATAACTATAACAATAACAATAAATATATAGTTCTAAAAATCATTCTAAGTAATAAAGAATAGCAAAGTCCACACCACAGCTGTAATGATAATGGCACAGAGAAACAATGTGCCATTGTGAACGATGTGAACTTTCACCTCAAAGTTAAAAGCAAAGGGAGATCTTTTCTTTTAAAGAAATTGCTTTTCAAGGACTACAACAAACGGCTGGTAGGGACTACAACAGGGTTATTCACAGGTTAGTGACACCCTAAAATGTACATATTGCTTGTCATAAAAGCAAGATGGCAACATAAGTTATAACTGTAATTAAACTAAACTACACCTGTTCTATCTTCATGCAGTATATATTCTCTGGCTCAGTAGGCGTTTTACAACAGTTCACACATGAGCAATTTATAGATTATCATGACAGAATATGCTAATCAGTCCACATCAGCTACATAAATTCTTCATCTTACCATTCAGAAATGTCCTGTAGCATTCTACATGTTGTCACTTCTTGAGTCTCTCCATTATTGTCAAACTTCGGTTTGAAAAAGGCTGAACAGTTTCTGACATTGTCAGTGCGTGTCTGCATGAGGTAATTAGAGCTGCTAACACAAGCTCTTGAAGCCCCGCCCTCTTCTAGAAAGGGGGCCGGGAGCAGCAGCTCATTTGCATTTAAAGGGACACAAAAATGGTGCGTTTTTGCTTACCCTCAAAAAGTGACAATTTTAACATGCTATAAAAAATTATCTGTGGTGTATTTTGAGCTAAAACTTCACATACACACTCTGGGGACATTTAAAAGGACCCCTTTAAAGCAGCTGATGATGTTACTCTGTTCGCTTCAAATGAACAGAACGAATGGTCTGCTGGTGCTAATATAGTTATTGTTATAGTTATCGTTATAGGTATCATCCTTGGTGTGAACTGTCCTTAACACTGGATCCAGCATCTATACATAAATTAGTGCAATATTAAGAACAACCATGAATGTCCCACTAGGGCTGGACAATATTTTAAATATTTGTAATATATATGCAATGATTTTCTGGTAATATAAAAATACACAGTCATAAATACTGTGTATTGTGTACTTTTTATTTGGCCATTCATTTTCCATAAAACTTAATATACTAGTTTCACAATTCTTCCTTGTCTTAAGCCTGTGATCATAAGAGCATTAAGACCAAGATATTTTAATAATGCCTATGTTTAAACATCAGTAATAAAAATGGAGTTGATAAGTTTGATTGACTAACTTGAATTAGACTGTCCATTTTAGTCATTTGATTCATAACTCTGATTGAGTGATTAATTTGCATCACTCAAAACTCTCTGAATGGCTTATTATTTATATAATATCACTAAAATTAAGTGCATAATAAAAGCATTTTCAAATGTTATTAAATTCTGTGATGGCAAAGCTGAATTTTCAGCATCATTACTCCAGTCTTCAGTGTCAGATGATCCTTCAGAAATCATTCTGTCACTTTTGATCAATTCATTGCATCCTTGCTGAATAAATGTATTACTTTCTTTCCAAAGAAGAAAAACTTTTGAACTGTAGTGTGTATATTGCCCAGCCCTGTAACATAATGCATAACATAAGTACCGAAGGATTCTGGTGTGCCCAGATCTGCTATGGTTATTGTAATGGCTTTTGGGTTAGTGACTGCTGGCTCAAGAATCAATAGCTTATAATGCTTTTGTTATGCTTCAGTGGACTTCACGTATATGTGTTCCAGGTCTGTTGCAACATCTAAGCCATAATGTGTCTTTTGTCTGTTTTTTTTCTGTACGTAAAGGTCTGTATTTGTATTTGTCCCCTTGAAACTGTCGTCATCGGAATTACATGTGCATTTTCGTCTTCTTTGTGGTGCTTGCTAAGGCAGTTCGGTCCCTAACCCTAAGTATTAAACTTTGGGCGCATAACTTCTACAATGCAATAATATCTCAAATCACTACATCAAATCTACACTCTTAAAAATAAAGATTCTTTATTGCCATCAATGGTTCCATGAAAAAGAACCTTAAACATCATTGGAAACTTTCCAAAAGGTTCTTTATATTGGAAAATGGTTCTTCAGATGGTTAAGTTCTCCACACTGAGAAGAATGGTTCTTTTGGGGAGCTCAAAAAAACTTTTGGAACCTTTAAGAGTGTAGTTGCTCTTAAACTGTGCTGTCATTCTGTCTTTTCTTGTCTTGTTTTCTTTTGAATGTTTGTTCTTTTGTTCATCATATTGAAAGTCTGTTGTATGGTAATGTGTTGGTTTGTTTTCACAGGTGCTGGAAACCCCATATTTAATTTCAGAACTGATTGCTGCACAGTTTGGAAGCCAGAGAACTAGCATCCTAACACATGTGTCTGTCCCTAATGCACTCCCAGATCTCTCTCTTACGCCTCTCCGTTCAGATGAATGTTTTATGCTTCCAGAAACATACTCTGTTTCTCGAAATCCCAGTGAAACGGTTTCTGTCCAACCACAAGGTTCAGATACTCACAGGAACGGTTTATCACTTGATAATACTGTCAGTCTTTTAACGGCAACTTCCAGTAGTGCTGTTGAGACATCAAAAACTCAAAATACAGTACTCACTACAATTCCATCACCTACAACGTCTGTTACTATAGATACATCTTCCATTAGGTCAGATACAAAGCCAGGAGACATTTCTTTTGCCCTTGAACAAACATCAACATCTCAGCCTGAAACTTCAACGGTTGCATGTGATCCCAAAAACATTGCCCCGTTGAACATTACATTGACTTCTATGAAGTTGGACTTGCCAACATTAGAAATACCCTCATCTGTCCAAGACTCAACCATCCCCTTTGATGGCTGTTTATCTTCCAAAATGTCAAATACCTCCCCTGATGTGTCTGTTCCTGAGTCCCATTCTCAATTCCATGAGATAGCTTCCACAAGTAGCACTCTATTCCCAAACACATCAGATTGTACTTCTTCACAAGAGTTCCTGTTAAATACCAGTGTAGATCCAGTCTTTTCAGAGATCCCCTCAACCTGTCTAATGGGTGAAGGCACATCAGCTGGACTCTCGATGGAGAACCGTTTAACAAAACTCTCAATCTTTGATAACACACCTTTAACTTCTCCCCAGGACAGACTGAGTTGCTCTACTGCCCAATCTGAAGAGACCACTTCTAGTGCCACATGTTATGTCTCAAGCCTTTGATATACAAAGGCTCAAAAGTTTGGGGTCAGTAAGATTTATTTAGAAAGAAATTAATACTTTTATACAGCACAGGCACATTAAATTGATCAAAAGTGACAGTAAAGACATTTATAATGTTATAAAAGATTTCTATTTTAAATGAATTCTGCCCTTTTGAACTTTCTATTCTACTATGCTAACTATTCTATTAATAAAAATAAAAAAAGCATCAGAGCTTTCACAAAAATATCAAGCAGCACAACAGTTTTCAACATTGATGATAATAAGGAATGTTTCTTGAATCAGCATATTAAAATGATTTCTGAATGATCATGTGACACTGAAGACTAGCGTATGATGCTGAAAATTCAGCTTTGCATCACAGGAATAAATTACGTTTTAAAATGATTCAATCAAAATGTTATTTTAAATTTAATAATGTATAATATTCATAATATTACTCTTATTACTTTTTCTGGCTATCACCAGACCAAGCTTAATCTTTTAAGATTGAACATTGGTCTGGGGAGTCTGCTCTGTATTTTCTACTGCACAAAAGGCGGGATCAATGGGCATAGTTCAAATGACTCTGTATGAAATTGGATAGTCCTTCAACCAATCAGACCCCAAGAGGCGTGATCAACGGGCATAGTTCAAATGACTCTGTACATAATTGAATAGTCCTTCAACCAATCAGACCAACGATCCATCGCTTCTCTATCCGTCATGATAAACCCACAAATAGCGTGCCAGGTGGATAAGCCGGTTTGTGATTGGTTCCTGCAAATTTGTAACAGAAGCAGGATAGAAATATGTACAGGTTTCCAGCCTGAGCTGCAGGGCGAAATCAAATCATGGGCAGATCAGGCTTGATCTACTTTTTACTGTATTTTCGATTAAATAAATTCCTCCTTGCTGAGCATAGGAGACTTCTTTTAAAAACATAAAAAATGCTTACAGACCCCAAATTTTTTATTGGTAGTATATTTTACACAATGTACAACCAAATGCATGTGCCTTCTTCCTTTGCAGCTAATAATCTATGTTCCTCACTACCAGAAACATCCGTCAGCTCGAGCTTTGGGCATCTGTGGTGTCATTCTCTTTCTTTCTGCAGGTTCCTGGTCTCTCTGTCAGTTTTTCTTAACTTCCTGTTTTGATGTCTGGTTTAAGCTTCAGCAGTTTGCAGCAGGATTTTCATTGCAGCTTCTGTCCCTCTGCATGTGCCTTGCGTTTGTCACTTGGGTGCTTATGAAAAGAACCGTTCTGTGTCTTTTATGCTTTTGTGTTTTACTCTTGGAGGTGGATTTAGCCCGATTCTTGTGGTGGGCATCAGTGTTTATTTACCCTGCATGTTGGTGGTGGTAGTTTTGCCTCAGAGGGTACATTTAAAGGAACAGTGAACACTGTTGTAATGTATGACCTAGATTCAAATCTCCTTTTGTGTTCCATAGAATATTGCACTAATATTGGGGAGAAATCTGTGAATTACTGCAGAAAATGTGCTAACCATTGGACTAGAGATCATATTTGCTCACCAGTCATTTAGTGCCAAAATGTCCTAACATGCAGTTCATTGTTCATTGAAGATGCTATATATATATATATATATATATATAATATATATATATATATAATATATATTAACACTTACATTTGTATCTAACGGCCTGTACTATAAGGCTCAAATTGACTGAAGTTTATATAATTGCTCATTTCAAGTAAATGGTTTTGTGTAATTATACAATTACTTTATTGTCATTTATGGTTTGTATTATTTGTTTTTTTGCATGTTAATTGTACATCATTGTTTGTTTCATACCATTTCGTCCATTGCATTTCATTGCATCCATTTACTAATATCTTTTGTGATTTATTGTCTCTAACTTTATCCATACCCATATGTTTACGTACATTAATAAAGAAATCCACATCACCTTGTGGTTGTGTAATTGGACTTTTTATCTTGATTGTTTCCACTGAATTTTGTCCTTGCTGATTTGAAACTATGAATTATTCTTATGTAAAGTGACTACATTTTGGGTAAAATATGACATTTGTGCCATGCTTGAGGCTCAGTTTCACAACAAAAATGAATAAAAAGTGAAAAAACTGTTAAGGAGCGCTTGCAAGACGATCTACAGCATGGAATCTTCCTAGTATGTGTACAAATTATTTTACTAGTGTTTTATTTAAAGACAATTATGCTTAATCTGCATGTTTATATGACAATCAAATTGTAAATGTTTATCTTGAAATTTCACTTGAAATTTTCACTTTGCACACTGTACCTTGCACACTTGTATATAAATAACGTTTTTTACAATGTCAAGTAGGCTGTGAGACCTGCTTGTTTTTGTCTATTCATATATTCATGTACATTTTATTCTTATTTGTGTTTTTATATATTCACACTTGCGTTCTATCTGTCCCTCTGTCATGTAGGTGTTGGAAAACTATAATAAAGGGAAGACAGCTTTACTGTCTGCTGCTAAGATAATGGTTAGTCCTACAGAAGTGGACCTGAATCCAGAAACGATTTTCCTCGATGCCAATAATTCACCGCAACCCACGCCTGCCACACATCACCGCAGAAACAGTAGTGTCCGGTAAGTTCTGCAAGGGCCAATTGGTGTTTGAAACAAGCTGACTGACCAATCAGACCATGCCAATGAGTGATAAATGATGTCGATTTTCTTTAGGTGTTTTTAAGCATTTCTCATCGTTTGATTTTAACGCTATTGCCTGTCCTTCTCACTCATGCTGACTGCAGAGGTACTGTGTATGGTAGTATACAGTTCCCCCCTCGTCCTCTCTGGTTCAGTAGAACAGCACAGCCTAGACGTTAGTCACATTAGTGTTGCCTAACCATAATCCTCCCTTTGTTCCCCTCTTTCTCTTTCGTCCCCCTTCTTTCCCCTGTTCTCTGCTCTATTTTTTTTTTTTTTTTTACTATTATTATTATTTTGTTTTTACCCTTTTACACACATTTGACACACTATATTATTTGTCTCTCTCTCTCTCTCTCTCTCTCTCTCTCTCTCTCTCTCTCTCTCTCTATATATATATATATATATATATATATATATATATATATATATATATATATATATATATATATATATATATATATATATATATAATATATTGTTTATTGATATATTGATTAATTTGATATAAATAATTGTAAACCATATAATTATGTAATGTTTGTTTTTATATATATATATAATATTTACATATTATTTTATATAATTTTCGATATGTTGAATTTTTTCCATCCATATTTTTATGCTTTTTTTGTCTCATAACATTTGTTATTTTCCCTCTATTTATGGCTTCTTTTAAATGTTCTAATTACTTATGGATTATTTTTTTCTCCTATTTTCCTTTTTTTCCCCTACCTTTTTTATTCCCCCATTTTATTTGTCTTCAAACTTCTCTTCCCCCTCCATGCTGTCTGTTTATTTTCTCCACATGCTACTCTACTCCTGTGCCCACTTCCTGTCCTGCTGTAGTTCCTGTGCCCGCTCTGAGATCTCACTGGATGGCTTCTCGGAGTGTCCGCCTCCTCCTGTGCCTGTGGTGCTCACCGGAGCCCGTGAGCGATTGGCTGTGGAGCTGCGGGAGCGAAAAGCCCCCCTGGCCATCATGGAAAGTCTATCTGACGCTGAATCCATCTACAGCTTGGACTCCCGGCGATCATCTGCCGCCTTGAGGGGCTCACCCTGTCTGGGGAGTCTACCTTTCCCCTTGGATGCTCCCATCCCAGAGGAGAATCCTTCTCTGAGCTCCCGCACAGAGCTGCTGGCCGCAGACGGCTTGAGCCAGAGTGCAGTAGACCTTGAGCTGGGGGAAGCCGGCCCATACTGCCCTACTCCTCCGGAACTGGAAGTACCCTCCAATGACACCCATCATCTCCCTGTCAACAACCGCAATGGCAGGCACTTCTCTTCACACTCGCTTGGACAAATTACTGTAGATCAGTCGACCAGCCAGGGCAAGAACTTCCGGCGGTCTTCAGAAACACCTGTGGCTTACCAGCCATCAGCTGTTCGTAACAGTCAAGAATTCTGCCCTGTAGCACCCTGGACTGATTCTACGCCAGAAAAGCTCAGCGAAATGCCTAAGGATAGAGAGTTTGAAGAGGAAGAAGTCAAAGTCGAGCTTGAGAGTGGCCTGTCCCAGACTCTTCCATCAGTTTCGCCACTGTCCAATGGCACTCCCAGTCAGGCAGTCCTGGAGTTCGCCCAATACCTGGACTCTCTGTTTAGGCTCGATGGCAGCAGCTCTCCACCTCTCGAGCTGTCCGATGCAGAGTCCGAGTCTGGACGGGGATCTTACAGTCAGGCAGAAGGACACCAATCGGATCAGCACGTGAAAAATGCAGACAAGGACAGGCAACTACTGGCCAGAGCAACTCTAGAGCCCAACTTGGTTCCCAAGCCCCCTCGTACCTTTGCCGGCTCGGCCGACCCTTCCTCCGGCATCTCTCTTTCTCCATCCTTCCCACTCTCATCCTCCGGAGAACTCAACGATTTCTCTCCTGCTGATGGAGCGCTACCCACCAACCATACGTCGATGCTACGAACTTCTGTTGCTAGTCCCAACCCCAAGGAAACTGCATTGTCATCTATGGTGTAGTGGCTCACTCTCGAACCTCAATGCATTCTGTTTATTTATTTTACCCTACAGTTACCCGACGGTTTCCTTTCCTGACACTCAGTGGGACCATTTTCTTTGCTCTTTCTGAATCGATTGTAGAAACGTGCATGCGTAGCAACGCGGCCAGTCCAAGACTTCCAGACTTATGGACCGTTAAGGATTCATCAAGAACAGAAGACCTCATTTTGTACTATTGTAAGACATGTCTTTGCTGAATGCATTGTGTCTTGTTCATCACCATTATGAAGTGTCCTAATTTCTGCCTACAATACATTAGGTGCTGAGAGGCTCCTCTGAACACGAAAGATGTTGCTAGCATATAAAGAAGCTTGCACAGTGACCATACGTTCACATTGTAACTAATGTTACGGTAATGTTTACATAGACGCCACAGAAACACCAAGCTATCACAAAGGTTGGCAGTTCCATATAAGGGAAGAGCTGGAATAGGCAAAAAGGCAAGACTAAGTTACAGGGAGGGGAGAACACAACAAGCTGTGGGGTACATTTCCTCAGGACTTTCAAGAATGAAGAATGGGACAAAGATGTCTCAAGCAAAGGATAATAATAAATTTTTTTTGGATTGTACTTTTTCCATTTTTTTTAAATTGAAGATTGTGTGGAATGTCCTGCTGAGTATGTGTAATTGGTGGCACTGACGGTTGGTGGTCATCTATGAGTTCTCAATGTGCATGAGAAAATACTGTATGCTCGTGTAAAACGTTTCATTTTGCTAACTTTTGTCATCTCTAATTTACATAAATCCACTTGAATTTACGCATGCAAGTTTTATATCACTTTTTTTCACCCAATTGCCAAAAAGCCAACTTCATACAAGTCAAATGTTTGAATCTGTGAAATTAATGTAGAATGATAATTACTATTATTTATTTTTACAAACCACTGCCCATAAATGCAAATGACATCAGGAAGAGTTGAATGGTACAGGACGTGCACCAGTCACAAAATGCGCCCTTTAAATGGTTTGCCTGAATCTGCGATGCAGTACATGTGCAAAAAAAAAAAAAAAGTACAAATGAGAAAAGCCTCATTCGGTATGGGTATGGAGTGCAATCAGTAGCAAAATAAGCATAGAGAGATTTCTTCTCATCTGCTTTTTTTAAAAATCATTTCTACTGTTGTTGCTATATTACAATAAATAGTGGTTTATCTCAACGGCAAAATATTTTAATAACTTAGACTTGCTTTTTATATATCGTTTCAGGATGAAGTGTTTGAGTTTTTGAGTGGTTGTGTGAAAAAGTACAGCGGTTTGTCACAATGGTTTCACAAGTCACAAATGTGTCAAGTGACAAGTATTTTATTTTGTATGCTATTGATTGTTTCAAAAATGTTTTATAGCACAATTCCCATGCTTTGATCGCATGTAATAATTTGTTTTATGGTTATAGGTTCAGTTCTTGCTTTTGCTAATTTTGCTTTTTATGATGTAAATGTTATAGAAATTATCAAAAGTCTGCCATATTCAGTACTTATTTTCCTGTTCTCTAATTGCTGCTTTACTAAATAACTAATTTCTTTATAAACTGTGACTGCTGTACTTTTTCACAAAAAAGTTGTGTAGAGCACTGCCTTTTCACGTGAGTGTAAATACTGTCTTGTTTCCAGTTGTTGTGTTCAAAAAATAGATATAAAATCAATGGGACTTATCAATAAAAAAAAAGCTCTATCATGTACCATAGTGATGACTTTATCACAAATGTATAGTTATATTGATATATCTATAGTATAAATTATAAATAGAGAAGAATTATGACTATTCAGGAATAAAACTCTGATACTGTGGCCATATGTTTACTTCAAAAAATATATAAAGATTGAACCATAATTCTTAAATAAAAGAAAAAGAGAACTCTTTTCATGTTTGTCACTATACCCTGCCAGTCTTTTAACTTTTAAAAATGAGAATGTATTTAAATGCACACACTTACACTGCCCTGCCTGTAATAGAATAAAACATATGGATCTCAGACTGACTTTGTTTCTCTTTATTAAGCTGTCAATGACACTCGTGGGGTTTATGCATGATACTAGTTAACTTAAAGTTTACTAGATAATGGCAATACAAAATTGTGTAATTTACTAAAAAAATTACAAATTTCAAGGGCCATAAGCGCAGTCCCAGCTAACCCAGCTAAAAAATGAATAAGTAAATAATACAAAAATATTAATCATCAGCTGGACTCTTTCACATAATGTGAAGAAAGTAATTTCTTTCTCGAATTTATGAGAAATGTAAGAATATAAACGTCTACTAAACAATTAATCCTGTAAATTAAGCACTTCCTTTCACTGACCATTTGTTACTGGCTCACCTTTCTGTCTTGGTTTAGATCACATCTCTGGTCGCACGTTTCAACTTAAAAATTTCCAATCAAAATCATCTAAAGTTACCACTGGTGTTCCTCAGGGTTCTGTCTTGGGCCCTCTTCTATTCATTATTTACTTACTTAAACCTAGTTATATTTTTAAGTAAATATGATATCCATTTTCATTGCTACACTGATGAATCCCAGCTCTTGTCTTCCAAGCCCTCAGGTTCGTTTCCCCCACCTTCTCTGTCCAGCTGTTTTGCTGAAATTAAAGATTGTTTTTTAAGCTCATTTTCTAAAACTCAGTAGCGGTCAAACTGAAGTCCTCCTTGTAGGCAGTGCTGGGTAGATTACTTACAAATTGCACTGATTCCAAATTACATGACAAAAATTGTAGTTAGTAATGTAATCTAAATTACTCATTTTAGGTAATGTATTCTGACTACTTGATTTACTTTTTAGTAACTAGTTACTTTAAAAGTTACTTTAGTAACTTTAGACTCATTTATCATTGATTCGAATAGGATAACCTTGTTCCATATTGATATAAAAATACAAAGAGAAAGAACATATATTCCGTTCTTTGTTATCAGCGACATGAAGTGCACAAAATATTACATTACATCAGGGTTTCCCATGGGGTTCGTGAAGGAACTGCAGGGGGGTTGAGTTTAATGAAAAGCTATTAATTAAATTATATTTAATAAGTAATAAATATAATCAGTAAATAATTTTAAAGTAAAAAACATTTTCCAAAATAAATAACCGACATCAGAGAACCGTGAACCGTTATTTATTGGCTTAATTTTTTTTATTCTTTAGTGAAGTCCAAGTTTGATAACTATACTCGGAATTTGTCCTTTGCATATAATCCATCCAAGTTAGTGCACACACATTAGGAGCAGGGTCATTTTTCAATCATTTTTACCCTTTTGCAGAGACGTTTTACTGTCTGCTGGCTCAGGAAAAGAATCAGAGTATGTATTATTATTATTATTTTTAATATTATTGGAACAAATCAGATAATGCAAGTACATTCCAAATAATTATTGAACATTAAGTAGGCTACAATAACAATGGATGACAGCATAAAGACAAATGGGTGGAAGACAAAAATAAATAAATAATAAAAACAAATATATGTAAATACAGTTATACAAAATGAAATATAATGAGACAATTAATCAAATGTTCATCATACAATTTCACAATTTTGACACTTTTATTGTGAATTGTTTTTAGTGTCATAATTCAAGTCATGAAGGAAATTATTAAACTTGGGTATTGTTAAGGAGGCAATTACATTTATGAATAAAATATTTTGCCAAAAAAATAAATGACTTTTCCTATATATTCTTCTATATTTTAAAAAACAATGTTAACACAATGTTAAGGCAATATCCAATTCGGTTTTTGCAGCAAGAAATTTTGATAGATCATACCAAAATTCTTTGACAAGGGAACGTTTGAAAGAAAAGATAATCAATTGACTCAAGACTGTTTTTGCAGAAATTACAATTCAGAATCGGAGTATGCATTATGTATTGGTCAGACCGTCGTGAGTGACGCAGCTGTGACGCGGCGGGTCTCTAATAAGGATCCGCTCAGTCAGTAAAGCGCAGGTCAAACAGCAATACACCCTCACACACACACACACACTCACACACTGACACTTTATTATATTCACCCTATACAACACTGAGACATGGACTCGGACGAGGGTTACAATTATGAGTTTGATGATGAAGAGGAGGAGGAAGAAGAGGAGGAGGAGTGCAGCGAGGACAGCGGCGAGGAGGAGGCCGAGGATGATACGCTGGACCTGGGCGAGGTGGAGCTGCTGGACCCCGCCGTGGCCGGAGGAGAGCCCGACGATTGCGTTGACACCGGCGGCGGCGGCGGCGGCCTGGGGCCCGGCCAGGAGGACGAGGACTACCGCTTCGAGGTGCTGACCACCGAGCAGATCCTCCAGCACATGGTGGAGTGCATCAGGGAGGTCAACGAGGTCATACAGGTATATAACAAACAGTTTTATTGTGATTTTTCTACGAGTTTATAAGTTTGTTTATATGGAGGACTGATGCTGTTAGCATTAGCATTAGCGATTAAATGATACGAGAGGCCGAATGATGCGAAATTGAGCGTTTATATATATATATTTTTTTATCTCAGTGGTGTTGCATTCATTCTTTTATGTTTGCGTTTTGGTGTTATTTTAGATGAATTCAAGTGATTTTACATGAGCTAGATTAAGCTAGTTCTGCTAGCTTGACCCAGTTTACAGACTAAACTTTATTTGACAGCTTTTATACATGTAAATTTCTTAAGTCGTATTAAAATTGTGTTATGACTTAAATATCACTGTTTATATGTGATTTGTTGTTGTTTTGAAGCAGACTAAAGTTGAGCGCTGTCACTTCAGCTAATGCTACTTGTCATATTTTTGTTTAAAATGGACCGTTTCTGAAACTTATTTGGTTCAAACACCAACACAAACACACTTTAAAAGGATTTTTGAGGTTAACAAAATCTGTCAAGTATACTTACTAGCATGCAACTTTAGTGGAGATCAGAAAACTTTGGTGAAAAATTATAAATGTGTATTTGTACATGGATGAATGACAACCACTAGTGCCTGATGTGTGTTTTGTAAGTGTTTAGATCATGTCCAGCAATGTATGAAAAACTCAGAGATTTAATGGCTTTCCTACATAAATAGAAAGCTGCATCGGTTTCGGGCATACATGTTGTTGTTGTTGTTGTTGTTGTTATTCAAAATAATTTAATATTGGACATTGATGTTGAGATACTTATTCATTTGTATAGCTTATGAACAAACCATAAGTATTAGTGTTGTATTGGGAGTTTTTAAGATAAACCTGACAAAACATCTTACAATATCAGACAGTCTTCTTGATTTCTTGTATCACCCCTAAGTTGAGCTGTTAAAGGCTTCATGGTGCAATAGTGAAAAAAAAAATGTGGCATTGTTTTAGATGGGCACCCATTCGGTTCTCAGGTTGGCATTTGAATGATAAATTGGCTAAAGCTTGGCCTTTAGATTTTCTTAGCAGTCATGTCTGGGTAAAACCTAATCTTGTGTAGCCAGATGATTGACTTAACTTAAGTTAAGTTTAGTTAACTTTGCATCTTATTCTTTCCCTGTATAGGGAAAACCAGACAAGGATTCACAATATTATTGACACTGGCACGTCATCGGAATCGGCTTAAAATTAAGTCATTAGCATCAGCCCGATATGAAAAATGATGCTGGTATTAGGGCTGCACGATTATGACAAAAATCATAATTGTCGATTATTCCCTTGAAATTGTAATTGCAATTGTTAATTACAATTATCAAAATTTACATTGAATGATATTTTGAATAGCTTTATGCCATTGTTTGAAGCGACTGCATGCCATATTGCTATATCAAAATAAACAAGCTGAAAACACTCTTCCTGAAAAACTTTTATTGATTTTCTATGGCATTAAGCCTTAAAAGTCAAATATACATTTATTACGTACACAGAATGATGTAAGTGGACTTTTTTTTTTGTAATTGCAATTACATTTTATTGAACGATTACATCATTTACATTTCACTACCGGTTGTATATTCTGTATATAACTGTGTATGTGACAAATAAAACTCTTGAATCTTGAACGATTACATAATTGTGGTATCCGTAATTGTACTCACGATTACAGATTTGATGAATTGTGCAGCCCTAGCTGATATGCGTTGCCGATAAGATGAACCTCAGAATTCTGAAACCGAAATGATAAAGTACAGGGTTTTTTCTTAACCGACTGAAATGGAAAAAATCGCTTGTTTATAATCCCGGCACACGTGAGACTTTATGGAAGCTTGTTTCTGCTACTGAATAAAAATGAAAAAGGTTCTTATTCTCCATTATTTTTATTTTTGTTTTTTATTCCGTGGGGGGAAACAATCTTCCATAAAACATGGTGTTGTTTCCAAACAAAGGTAAAAAATACATGTATATGTGCATCCCTTGAAAATATGTATCAAAAATAAGTAGTACAGATAAATTTGGGTTTCTTGTAACTTGTAATTTTCTCTTACAAAACTGAACTGAATATCTTTCATTGATTTGATGCCAAAAACCTAAATTTTGATAGATCAAGTTATCAATTCTTCCTCAAAAGCACAGACTTTCAAGTTGGTACCTTGAAATCACAACAGGAAAAACCCCGCAGAAGCCCAGAAAGTTGCATAAAGTCAGCCAGATTAAAGATGACCATATCAAACTACACTGAGACTTGCTTAAACTAGGTCTGTCACTCGTGAATCACACTGAATTGTCTTTTTCAGAACCCAGCTACGATAACCAGAATACTCCTTAGTCACTTCAACTGGGACAAAGAGAAGCTTATGGAGAGGCATGTCATTTTACTTAATTTATTTTACTATATTTATTTGTTTTAACCATGTCATAAGTTTGCATAGCTTGGTTAAATGACATTATGATGAGGGATGCACCGAAATGAAAATTCTGTGCTGAGACCGAAAATTCAGGATGCACTTGGCCGAAAACCGAAAATAACAAATAAATTAATTATCAATGAATTATTCAAATTGGTTAAAACTGAGTTGTATACACATTTAAGCTGCACATAAGGCAGTTTTTATATCAACTTTTTATTTTTTGTGATTATTGGATGACAGGCATGCTACAAATATTTAGTGAAGTTTTAATTCTTCGCATCAGCAGAAAACAGCGCTGACTAAATTATTTTAGATTTTAAAAAAATATTATTTTCTGTCAGTCCAAAGCTAGTGTCCACACGAAACAGATGCTGAACACAGTCAAGAGCATCGGAGAAGCACTAATTAAACGTCTATTTCAATCACTGATTTTGGCCCTTAAAAACCATTTCGGCCAAATATTTTCGGTAGCCGAAATTTCAGTGCATCCCTAGTTATGATAGCTCTTAATTTATTTGTTTGCTGTTTGAAAGAGTTCTCTTGTTCTTCCTCTCAACATTTAAATGATGCAGGTACTTTGATGGAAATCTGGACAAGTTGTTTACAGAGTGCCACGTCGTAAACCCCAGTAAAAAGGCCAAAACACGACCAATGAGCACACGGTCCTCCAGTCAGGATTTGCCTTGCCAGATCTGCTATCTCAACTATCCAAACTCGGTCAGTGTCAGTTAGAGCCTATGATACCAAAACTGTGAAGTCCATTGAAGTGACTCAGCTTGCACAACTTGATGACTTATTCGGTTGGAATGTGTGTTTCCTTTCCTAGTATTTCACAGGTCTAGAGTGTGGACACAAGTTCTGCGTCCAGTGCTGGGGTGACTATTTAACTACCAAAATCATTGAGGAAGGGATGGGACAGGTGGGTTCCTGTTCAGCTCATTGTAACCTGATGTAATCTGATCCTACAATTTTGTAATTTTTTCTTTTTGTTGAATTTTGTTTTTCCAGACCATCTCGTGTCCTGCTCACAACTGTGACATTTTGGTTGATGATAACACTGTAATGTGAGTGCTTTTGTGAATTTAGCCTATTTATTTATATTTAAATTTAGATTTGTTTTTAATATTTTATTGTTTGTGTTTTTGGTAGGCGACTGATCACAGATTCTAAAGTGAAATTGAAGTATCAGCATTTAATCACAAATAGTTTTGTAGAGGTAAGATGTTCTTTATGTTGGTTGCAAAATGTTGTGTGTCTGAAATGCGAATGACATTGTGCAAATAGCACATTTGCAACTCCCTGGATAATCTGGGATAGAGATACCAAATGCTAATACCAATATTACATCAGTATTTAAATTTTAATTGAGAAACAATCAGCCTTTGTGTGTCCAATGCTTATCAAACTAGTATAAACAAACTATAATAGCAATAAACTATTTAATTGCTGTCGGGTGGAAACCTTGCATATCCAAAACTTTTTAAATAATTAAACTCTGATGATATTGTGGCATTATATATGTTTAGACACTTGCATGTGTCATTATATTGTTAACATTACGAGGACTTTCACCAGCAAATTTCTGAGTTTCGTACGTACATGTTTTGTCTAGGGATCGACCGATATGGATTTTTTTTTTAGTGCCGATGCCGATTTTTCTTTTTTCCATCAGCCTTAGCCGATGACCGATACGTGCTGCCGATTTTCTTGAGCTGATATTTGGAGCCGATACTGCTTTTGCTCCCTCAATTTACATCATAAAAATGACACAATGATCATGATGATAACAAATGTTACAAGTCTCAAATTTAAAAAAGAACATTTATTGTTATGAAAATGTAATAATATATATAAACGTTGATCATTTGCCATTACAATTATCTCACAAATATTTGCTAACTCAATGTTTTTAGCAATGGGGTAATTTTGTTGCAATAGCTTACACATAGCACAAGGAAGCTTGATTTCAAATGATAAACTGAATTTTAAAAAGACAAGTGAACTGTAATAAAATAAGAACAAATAAATTACTTGCAGTAGCACAAATAAATACAATAGAATAAAGATACAAATCAAATTTTAATTTTTTCAGGTATTGAGGTAAGAAACTGAATAAAGAAACAAAGTAATCAAATTTAAAATAACATTGGATAATTTTCATTGTAAAAATGAAATGCAGATTATTAAGAGCAGTAAATGATTTTTTTCCTGGTCTTTTTTTATTTGAGTAACATTAACAACATAGAGAGTGGCACGTTTATTAGGCTGCCTGTCCCTTTAAGAGCTGACACACGCACTGATCCAAAACACTGTTCCTGTTACACGTTCTTCCTGAACGGTTTACGACTGTGTTTACGTTAATACTCAACAAGATGGCCATTGTGACATTATTTTTGTGTACTTGACCATAAATAAGCCTCAAAAAATAGTTAAATTTGGCGCTTGTATTTCACCGGCGGCTTTATTATGTGTGTGCGCGTCGGATGTGAGCATGAAGTCTGCGTGAATGACTGGAATTATACGCAATCCCGCGCTGAAATTCTGACCCGGTCACACAAGCACCATCTAACCGGAGTGAATGAGAGGCGGTGCATGTCCCTGTCGGACAGGAGAGCAAGAAAGCGCAGCTGGGATACTGCAGAAAGGAGTATTGGAATCGTTTTAGAGATTTCAGTATCGATACATATCGATATATCTATATTTTTGACAACACTAGTTTCCACTTTCAAAGTGCGTGGCAATTAAGTCAAACAGATAAAAGATGCTTTGAAAGTTTGAAATTTGCCGTTGTCTTGAAGAGCAGATTCCAGCACTCTGCTAGTGGGGGAGGGGCAGTGCATGAACTGCAGTGTCTCCAGCAACACAGAGTTGCCTGTGGGCGCCTGTCTGTAAATAATGATGGGAAAAAACGATGCCGATACACACAAAAAAACGCAAATATCGGTTGATAGTTTTGTCTATCATTAGCACGGCTGCATCTGAGGCAGTAAGTGCATCGCATTATGTTTTCATTAATTTGCAGATTATAAAGTTTAGTGTAGCTATGTGAGTGCTCAGTATTTTCTGTAATTTGGCCAAAATCTCATGTTAATAAAGATAAAGTGCTTCACACAGGCTATTTAAGACTGTTTTGGCTGTGACTCGACAACAAATTCTAGAATGCGACACTCTTTCTATGGAAGTAAAATAATGCCAGTGCATTTTTATGGGCTGAAATGCAACATGTTTGTATATTTAAGCTGTGAATATTTCAATTCAAAACATTTTCCCACACATTATTAAAAATTCAATAATCCATATTCACCATTTAGATTTCACTTCCAAAATATTCATTCTGTTTAAAAATACAGCTTATAATATTCGACAGGCAATTTTCGTTCCATTTTATTTGCGCTTTACAAATTCGCTTCCACAAATTCGGTGGTTCAAATTCTACAGAAAATGCAACAGTTCACATCCGGTAACTGCAGGAATATATTACCTATTCATAATCTCCATCTGCTGTTGGTCGACCTCACCAGCAGGTGGCGCAAGCGGCTGTTGACGGAGACCATAGCAACGGGTAGAGATTTTGAAGAACAGATTTACAGAAATGGAGCAAGCGATACGTAGGGCCTCTATGTATGTATGTATGTATGTATGTATGTATGTATGTATGTATGTCTCACGGTTACTTTTGTACATGTAAGCAGCTTTCTCTACCGTGAATGAGATTATAATGTTATTCCTTGATGCTGACATACAGGTCAAACGTTACATCTGAGGTAGACATATATTTCTGCACAATTAATGCAATGCTTATTTTTTCAATAATGGCAATTCAACAAGCTTTTTTGTTTCAAAAACGTTTGGCATTATATTACTTCCATATTTTTCGTTCCTCAAATACATTAGCATTTATATATTTAGTGTTTCTTGAGTAAAGTAAATACTGTACTTTTTCAAACAAACAGGTCTTTATTTACTGTTGCATTGCGAACAAAATGGTCCAAAATGTGTGCTGCACTTCATTTAAAATAGAGGTGGGGTGGAGCGGAGCTATAGAGGTTTGACTGACAGTTTGAGGATCCAATGGAGTTACGAGGTTTAGTCACAAGCTCTTTTGAATACTTTTCATTGGTTAAATAATTGCAAAAACCCACAGACACACATAAAGTGTGACCAACAGTAATGATTTATAAAAAATAAAAAAAAAGACGAAATATGGAGATACAAGGTTTCCGCCTGACAGCGACAATATATTAACCGATCTGATGGTAAACATTGATACTATATCTATAAAACGTATTTTGCATGTAGTACTGTCTACTTGCAGTGAACTGTCCTGTATTCTCTCTCTCTCACTGGTTGAATCACTGTCTGCTCTTCTACAGTGTAACAGACTGTTGAAATGGTGTCCGGCTCCTGACTGCCACCATGTGGTCAAAGTTCAGTATCCTGATGCCAAACCAGTTCGCTGCAAATGTGGGAGACAGTTCTGGTAAGAGTCTGATGCAGAATGCAGTGCAGCGCTTCAGTGGATTTGCAGCATCCTGTAGCTTTATATGTCAATTCTGCAATATAACTGCATAAGTGATCAAGCAGTTAACGATTTCATTCAATTATGTTAGTATACACATTTTTTTTTTTCTGCTGCACACCCTTTTCTGTCATTGAGTCAACATCAGCCGTATGCTGTTGTTATTTTTAATATGTCATAAAAATAACACCATATGGCTTTGAAACAACATGAGGTTGAGTTAATAATGACTGGATTTTCATTTTCATTTTTGGGTGAACTACTCCCTTTAATTTCTTTTCTTTTTTCAATAACTAGTTTCAATTGTGGAGAGAACTGGCATGACCCTGTTAAATGCAAGGTATGTTAGCACTCATATTAGGTTAGATTATTTCCATTGTTGATATTGATATTAGATTAGATTTGTCTTGAGAGGTTTTTATTTTCTTAAATAATATTGATACGCTTCTCTTCAAGTGGTTGAGGAAGTGGATAAAGAAGTGTGATGATGACAGTGAAACATCCAACTGGATTGCAGCAAATACCAAGGTACAAGGACCCCTGATGTGTGTACTCTTACCATATTTAGTTCACATACTATTTTGAGTATTTTGTCCAAAAAGAAAAGGATCTTTCTGTTAAACAGGTCTGACCATTTGTTTAACAAATTCATTTAAATGTATTTGACTGGCAAAAACAAACAGATACACAGGACAAAAGAGTAGGGGGGAAAAGCTTCACTTTGAGAACTTATTTTTTGTTTTGTTTAATTAATTTAAAGAGCAAGGCAAGTATATTTTTGGTTGTAATCTGCAGCATGCCACAAATGCTCAAAGATGTCAATAAACCTAACTTGTATTTAACCCAGAATATTCCTTTCATTTAATTTGAGTATTCACGTTTTTCTTAGGAATGTCCCAAATGTCATGTGACCATTGAAAAAGATGGCGGCTGTAATCACATGGTGTGTCGAAACCAGAATTGCAAAGCAGAGTTCTGCTGGGTTTGTCTCGGCCCTTGGGAGCCCCATGGCTCTGCTTGGTGAGTCTACTGCACCTCTTTATAAATGCTTATGTTTTTATAAACATGTGAGACATTGAGAAACATGTTCACTGATTATAGGTACAACTGCAATCGCTACAATGAAGATGATGCAAAGGCAGCCAGAGATGCTCAGGAGGTACTGTTAGTCATCATTTGACACAAAATCTCCAATATACAGCAGTCAGATTTCATTCTTTATCAGTCCTAGTAGACTAAAATTAGCTTTTTTGTTGAAAGCATGACTAGGGACTTTAAGCAACAGCTGCTGATGGAAATGCACACGCGACTTAAACTGCTACTTCGTGGCGTTCTAAAGCAACCGTCTTCTACGAGAAAGTAGCTGATTTGCCGTAGTTGTTAATGTGTGACAGATTAGATAAGTAAATGTTATGTGGCATTTTAATCGTTAATTAATCGTTAAAAGATCGCAATCTTATTTCTAAATGACAACGATTCCGCTATGTCTATTACCATGGCTGTTTCACGTCACAAGCGTCAGCGGAGAGCGAGCAGCGCGTATTTTTCCGCTGCCCATGTTAATGAATGAGAGTTGGTCGTCACGCTTTCCGATGTGTATGCTCTCATTCATTGATATGGACAGGTGCTGCTCACACTCCGCTGACACTTGTGACATGAAACAGGCTTTAAACCAAAGACTTTAGGGACTTTGGTTACCTCTTTTAAAGTACGATCTTCACACTGCAACATTCAAATCTGCGTTCCTGCTGCTGCTGATCCGGAGAGAGCAGCTGCCATGTTAATGTACAGATATGCAGCTTCACAGTCTTTTCAACCACACATTTCGTTATTTATGTGTTACAATGTTACAAACATTTAGATAGCAGGGGACAAATGTGTACTGGGATAAAATGTATAGTTTGGGTATAAACATTGAGATCAAAATTACCTTTTTGAAAGTGTTTTGACACTTGTATGTATTGTATCGCTTATTGTATCCAGGAGGTGGTGACTAGAGACGGTTTAAAAAAGTCATTGAATCATTCATTCACAAACGCTGATTCATCCGATTATCATTGTTATGAATGAGACATGATTTATTTAGTTTAAAAATTAAATTTAAACTAAGTCTAGATCTAAATATAGATATATATATATATATATATATATATATATATATATATATATATATATATATATATATATATATATAGATATAGATATAGATATAGATAGATAGATAGTACTTTTTTATCCTATTTCTATTATAATTTCTTCCTTGTGTTTTTAACTGTGAATTTGCACTGTCCATGGAGCGGACCTGTTTACATTTCACTGCCAGTTGTATATTCTGTATATAACTGTGTATGTGACAAATAAAACTCTTGAATCTCTTGAATCTTGAAATTAATGTATTTTTTTAAATGGACTGAAGCAATTAACATTTAGTCAGAACCTCTAGTAAATTGTTTTGTTTTTGTTTTCTAATGTTTTTTTGTTCAGAATCACGATCACAATTTTAAACAAAAAAATGAGCGATTCTCAATTTATCCAGAATCGTGCTGCTCTAATCTGTATATAATTTAATGCCAAAAGCAACCATTTTCTTGCTTTTTTTTTTTAATTACTTATTTTTTTGTATTTTGTTAAATGATTAAATTATCCATTACACTGTTTACTTCCGGTCATCGTTGCAGTTTCATCTGTAGCTGTTGCTTAAAGTCCCTACTTATTTTGTGGTGGTGAAGTGTATGTGCTTGTTCGATCTCTGTTCAGAGTGATCCATGACCTATAACTTGTTTTCTTTTGGAATGAGTGTATTTGTATCCATTTTGCAGCGTTCTCGTGCAGCCCTGCAGCGCTACCTCTTCTACTGCAACCGCTACATGAACCACATGCAGAGTCTGCGCTTTGAGCACAAGTTGTACGCACAGGTGAAGCAAAAGATGGAGGAGATGCAGCAACACAACATGTCGTGGATCGAGGTGCAGTTCCTGAAGAAGGCTGTGGACGTGCTATGCCAGTGTCGGTCCACGCTTATGTTCACCTACGTCTTCGCCTTCTACCTCAAAAAGAACAACCAGTCCATTATCTTTGAGGTGAGAAGGAAATAGTGTTTCATTTGAATTTCACGAAACCATATTGTAGACCGTTTCATAGATGCAAAAATAATGACATCCCAAACACTCCTGTCTGCCATTGGTGGGATTAACATTCAGACATAGCATCATACGGTTTACAGTTCACAGAAATCAACATACTGATGTCTACCTACTTGTTTTTTTTGTAAAGAACAATCAGGCGGATTTGGAGAACGCTACAGAGGTGCTTTCGGGTTATCTAGAGAGAGATATCTCCCAGGATTCACTGCAAGATATCAAACAGAAAGTTCAGGATAAGTATAGGTGAGACATTTTTCCAAATGCACAATATTGTCTTATGTTTTTTGGTTTTTTTACAAACATTGTTGACATTATTGTTGACTGCTGCTTGTACAACCCGTGCAGTGCTATTTTAGTATTATTTATATTTTTATATATAATGTAATATAAATGATGATTTTTTTTTTTTATTTATAATTTATATTATTATTATAACTTTTAATCTAACACATTGGGCAGGTTTGATGTCATTGATAGCAAAACACCATTGATTCTTGTATTGCAGGCAAAAATGTAAAGCACAAGTTTGAATATGTGGGATGGAAAGGTATCAGTGGAGGGTATCAGTTAATAATGCATGGACACATGGTGATTTGGAGACTTTTTACACAGTGAATGTTATGAAATGTACACGCTAGTGATGCAATGAAATGAAAATTCTTAGTTGAAAAAGTAACTGATTTCTGGAGACACTGGGTTGAAAATTTGCATTATAAATGAGCCTTTATTTGAAATCACTACCAATTCTAATAATGTAGTAGTCAGTCTCTCCAGTTTTTCGCGTTTCCACGATCGCTCAATACAATGCAAAATCAGCAAAATGTCAAATTTTTGCGATCCTGCATAATTTGTAATTTCTCCGCAAAATAATCACAAACAAATCATTTGAAATCACACAAAAAAAAAAATCTAATTGAACTATCTCTAATTTATTTAAAGCTGTAATGCATTGTTTTCATGAGGATACAGACGTTGTGGTGCATGCGCAGTAAGCGAATCTTTCTCACCTGCCGTCTCGCATAAGTGCCAAGGACCGGGCGAATTGATTAACTACTCAAGATGGATGAATGACCAAATAAAAGTATGATATGCCCGATAACACAAAAAAAAAAAAAAAGAGTTAATAAAAGCGCTGTATACCACAAACTCAATTCGCTACTGACACACGGACCGATGTCAGACTGGCTAAGGATTCTGTGCACGCGTTTGCCGCCTGTCAGCGCTCGCGAGTATACAGAAATGTGTTCTATTTATAGGCTTATTGCCCTTGAACAGTCAAAATACACACATAATTATGCCTAAATGTCCGTCTTGGCGGTTATGTCTTGAGTGAATAAGTTTGGGACGTGTGACAGCATTGGGTCTGTGCATTACTGTAGTCTTGAAAGTGAAAGCAACCTAATATAGTCTATACCCATCAAACAACAACAACTGGACAAAACAAACAGTAGCCTACTTAAACGAAAAAAGCACTGTTTGTATCTGTATTATGTTGTATTTATTTGTCCTCCTATCATTTGTTTATTAGTTCTTATTTTATTACTGACTGTTTACTTGATTAATTCATTATTTGAGAACTTTTTACTTATATTAGGCAATTGCTTATTGCTGTGATTTACTTTTCCCAGTCATATTTCCCACCCTAAGTGATCATGTTATTAAAGCTACATAGTATACCACTGGACTAGCCTTTTTAGTAAGATACCAAAATAAACAGGATTTGTGCATTTTATTTGTTCTATTGTCGTGTATGACTATTGTGCATGTAACATAATACATAATATGGTAAATGTGTACATAAAATTTTATAAAATCGCACATTTCTGGAAATTACCACCACAAAATCAGTAATTTTGATCGTAAAAATCACAAAAAAAAATATTGCAAAATCCTGGAGGGACGTAGTAGTAGTAGTATAGTAGTATAGTAGTATAGTAGTATAGTAGTATAGTAGTAGTAGTAGTAGTAGTATCTTTATTTTATATATAATATATATAAAAATATATAATATTTCAGAATTACACTAATTTTCTTGGTGTAACTTTACAACAGTCTAACATTTTATTTAAACATTGTTTAAATAAATTGACAGCTGTATAGAAAATATTTCTTATAAATACGTGTATCGATTACAATGTGCATGAAGTGGTTGGCAGTGACCTCAAAATAACTCTCAAACTGAATTTATGTAATGCAAACACATCTGTATTACCTGTTGCCTCCAACATCTGTTAAAATGTATTACATGAGATGTTGGTTAATCTCTGTCAGTGTAGTGCATGTGCACAATCTGTTTGTGAACACACAATTATCTTTATCAACCAGCATTCAGAGGAGCATCTGGACAAATGCACATATCATTTTTTTATTGTGCACAATAATAATTGGGATATGCAAAAGTACTCTCAAAGTTTGTTATTCAGTCTGTTGAGTTTCCATTTATATTTTCTGCCTAATGTCTCTTTATGCTGAAAATGTTTTATGGCATTTTCAACGGCTACAATTTTGGGGTATCACAAGTACAGACCCATTTGAACTCTGTATTCTCCAGTGAAATGCCCTTTCAGTGAAAACAGTCTTGACTGTAATGATTTCCTCTACAAATCCAAATATTATAACGCAGTTGTAAATGGGGGACCTTATTAAAACATTCCTATCAAAAATGTGTTAAGAGCTTCTCATATTTAAGGACTTTTCTGCCTTTCTCCTCCTGTGTAGATACTGTGAGAGTCGGCGACGAGTGCTGCTCCAGCACGTTCATGAGGGCTATGAGAAAGACTTGTGGGAGTACATTGAAGACTGAGCAAAACTGCTGCATCACAAGCATATTGGAGCATATAAAAGCAGTAAAGTGCTGCGGTCTCCAGTCACAGCTTTGGTGTCAGCCATCACCGCAGCCCCTCTCCATGTTGCATCCTTTTTATGTGGCATCTGGATTTTTGTCATTATTTAGAGTTTAAGTTAATTTTACTGAAAAGGTAGAATATTCAAATAAAACTCCTATGTCAGTATTGCAGTCTGTAAGAGTTGATTGTCGACACGGCACGGAAATGTATTCCATTCTCCATGCTTTCTGTGGAGATTCTTCACTAGTCTGTTTTATTTTTTAAGTGTTTTTTGTCTGAAGTTGTTTTTATAGTTCAGATTGGCTTGTCTTAAGCATAGCTTTACAGGTCTGAGCCATGCGGAGTGTGTTGGTGTTTTGGAAATGCTTGGCTGGGTGGCTTTGTGTTTTGAGGCGGAAGTGTGTATTTCATCCTGTAAATAGCACACTTGCATGGAACATGGAGTGGGATGCATCTTTTTTTTTTCTTTTTTTTTTTTTTTTGAAAAATATTTATTCTTTACAGATATTCAAGAATGTGTTTAAACAACATTAGAAGAGACCACGTGACAGTTTTGCCTCGTGTTTTTTTTCTTCTTCTGGAGGTTAATAACTTTCCAGAATGTTGCACACCCAAATCGGAGGCATAGTAACAGCAGGGTAACTGTAGCCTTAATTACATGCATATAATGGATAAAAATTGGGTGACTCTCACACGGAAATATCTGGGTTATATTGAACCCTGAAATCAAAAGGGAAAAAATGATTATATTTTGCATAGAGAAAATAATGCCTAATTTTAGAACCAGTAGGATATTTTTTTTTTTTTTTTTACATTATAACAGTTATGCTCCACTAAATTCATGAAAATTAAACCTCAAATTCTCATTACCTAAATCCAAAACAACTCCTTAATTTAGGTATTACAGTAGTAATTATTTTTAAAATATCTGCAAAAAGTCAGTACATTAGATCTATGATCTACTAATTGATATAATCAATATAAAAAAAAATTTCATTTTGTTTATTCAAAATGTAGTTGTTTTTTTACATTTATAATGCAAATTTGAGGTTTAATTGTCATGTAAAATGTCAGTGCAACAAATATTATTTAATATTACCAACAAAAAAAATTGCAGATTAATTGAAGATTATTCAAAATGTAATGTCTCATTTGTTTTTGTGGTGAAATATGACCCAGAAATGTTCTTGACCGTTTACATGAGATTCAACAAATTGCTCTCATTGTAAAATGCAGTTCTGGAAGGAACATTTTAGATGTTTGGTTTGAGCTAAGATCGACTGGAACATCCACATCCTTTTATGAACCATCTTGTCTTAGTTGATGTTTGGCTGAACATGTATCTCTTTTAAAACAGCTGTTATATCGAACACACACACTACCAGATGTTCCATGAGAAGCAAACTTGAGTGACATTCACTCACTAACAGCTAAAGTCTCAAATGCTTTTACCTGTTTGTTTTTTTTGTTTGTTTTATGTATGCACCTTTTGTAGTGTGAGAGGAGGCCGATGGTATATTGAAAGCACTGTTGTATTTCTTTACATGACTGCCAAGTGGTTATGAGGCTTACAGGTACTGAATATCAAGCACTATATGGAGTAGATATAACTGAAGCCTTGCATAGTCAAGCCTGGCTGTTAAGAACAAAAAGTTGGCCTTTTCTGTTAAACTCATAGGGCAAATATGAGCGCTGTGTTTACACTAATGTCAGAAATGGCAAGAGGCATCAAGTTCAGTACAGAACGTGAGCAGATGTGACACTCGTTGTTTTTATTTTTTATTCTGTAAGAGCTTACCGGCAAGTCACTGTTTGTACTTCCTTTAGGTCATTACTTCACACGGTTTGAATGCATGTTATTCATTCTCAGTGCATCAAACATGTTTGCATCTGAATTTGGTTTGTATGGAAGTTTACAGCAGCTTATACTAAATCTAATGTCACATTTTATGGACTCCATGATTGGCATCTGGAGTTGTGCTCATGTTTTATTAAACCCTCATTAGGGGGAAAAAAATTGAGGAACAGCAATGTTCCCTGTGCTGACAGATGAGATTTCTTCACCAAAGTGTGAATATATATTCATTAAAAATGAACAGTCTCTAATTTAGAGAAACGTTCATCTACAGTGGCTTTCCTGTGTTATAACCATTCTTATAAAAATGTCCTATTTAAAAATAAATCTCATTCAAAAGAATTTGAGTGGAATCATTGCTTCTTCTTTTTTCTACTACCTAGAATTGTTCTGTCTGTCGAACAGTTTGTCTAGTCATGCATTATATTTTTATTACTATTATTCAGTAACACTTTACAATAAGGTTTCATTAGTTAGTTGACATGAACTGAGAATGAGCAATACTTCTACAGCATTTATACGTGTTAATTTCAATATTTAATAACGCATCATTAAAATCAAAGGTATTAAAGGTGCTGTGTTTAAGTTTTTGACTGTACTAAAGCATAAAAATATCATTTGCAGATATTTAGGAAGCATGAAGAGTTCACATACTCGTTTCATTTAACAAGGCTACATCCGGTTATTTTAATTTGAAATGAGTGTTCCATGTGGAAATGTCGGTTTTTGTTTTGGTCTGTGTGATAATGCAATTGCCAATCTACCCAATACATTTCAACACCACAGGTTGCCAGTTGGGGAAAGCACAGTGTATCGCTGCCATGGGAGACGGCAAACAAACTGGGTCAGAGATCATAGATTCTACCCGACCTAAAAAGCCTCGGAATCTCTGTGATTGAAAGCACATTAAAATGCTGATAAATCAACTCATCAACTTGCAGTGTGGATTTCAGTGTAAATTGCTCCTGTTGCGTATCCTCAAAAACCGGCAACCCGCGTGAGCGTCGAGTCTGAGGAGGAGGAGGGGGCGGGGCGAACTGTGTTTTTATTTGGACTGCAGTACCCATTTCAACCACTAGCTGTCGTTCCTACACACAGCACATTTAACATTAATGCACTGACATGAGCAGCGAATTACTATCTTAGCAAAGATTAAGATATTAACAAAGATGACTAAACACTGCAAGTATTGCTCATGTTAGCACTGTAACGTGTTCAAAATGTTGCTGTGTTGCAGATAAGGATGTGTTAATGTTGACGTATTTTATTAATTTGCCGGTGGAGAACAGTTATTAAATTTAATATGGGAAGGTGTGGTGAGGGGGGACTGGGAGAAGGGGAGTACCTCGATGGTTCAAGTGCGGCTCTTTCTGAATAATTCGGGGTGTGTGGCCTACAGTGTGGGCTACAATACAAACTAAACGTTGTAAAATGTTACCCTTTATTTATTTATTTTATATAACATTACATGTTTATTTATATTAATGGGATAGTTCACTCCATAATGACAATTCTGTCAACATTTACTTACCCTCAAGTTGTCCCAAACCTGTATGAATTTCTTTCTTCTGCTAAATATACACTTTTATAAACATAAAAGATATGTTGAAGAATATGGGTAACCAAACAGTTGACTTCCATAGTAGGCCTATGGACATAAACTGTTTGGTTATCGACATTCTTCAAAATTTCTTCTTTTGTGTTCAGCGGAAGAAGAAAAAATAAATTCTTACAGGTTTGGAACAACTTGAGTAAACGATGACTGACTTTTCATTTTTGGGTGAATGAATCATGGACAGATTATAAGTACCAGTAGGGGGTGCAATATGCTTCATAAACGCGAGCCAGACAAATAAAGGAGGGTCTTTCGCTGCTTCCCCTGTCCTCTCACTGCGGATGGGTGCGGCTTTACATCAGTGCAAGATTCAGCGCATATAATTTTGAGGCATGCATGTTCAAGTTGATCAAACCGTATGGAGTAGTTAAAAGTAGTGCTTTATTTCCACGCTATAACTGTAGAGTGTTAAAAATCCATCCCTCATGAGGATGGATGGTTAATCAGTGAGTTTGGGAAATGTGTAAAAGCTAAATATAGGCTACATGAAAAGATATTAAAATTTCTTTAAGCAACACATACAAAGATTTATTTTTTTCACTTATTTGAAGATCCTCCATTCATTGTGTTGTTGAAATGCTAATAACTGCTGTGTTTTTGTAATGTGAAACAGGAACCCGTCCTTCACACAAGTGAAGCCACATAGCATGTTACTAACATATTGACTTCAACCTGTGCACTAGCTGACAATCATCTACCATGCTACTTCCTCTTTTGTGGTACTCCAGCCCAAATGCATTAAACAATGTTGAGAATGGGCAATGATGCATTTAAAAAAGACCTACAGTAACCTACCTGATAGCCCTCCATCAGAGAAACGCTGACATGCTTCAAGAAAAGAAAAAAGACTGAGGCTGAAAACAGAGCTCTGTGGTTTTAAACGCAGCGTAAACGCTCATCTCAATGGGAAGAGTGTGTGGTTTGAGTGGTGGTTCAATGCTGTATAGGGGAAAAACGTGATATTGAATACAAAGCAACAGAAGCTTTGTATTGAAGACGGTGTAAATATTCCATGCCGTTTGATTTTAGCAAGCTTAAGTTGATTTTGCAGACAGAATGTTGCATAGATTTCAAAATGATACCCCGTATAGCTACTTCTATCACAAGACAGATTTGTAAGAGTGAAGTGTATACTATTTGAGTGAAGGCCCGTTTTAGTTTGATGACATTTGTAAACCAGAATGTGACTTCTGAGTAACGAGCAGTGAAAAATATCCCAGCTTGTTCAAAGAAATAACAATTTTATTTACACCTCAGGCCTTGTACCCAGAACAGAAACTAAGTGGCCATCTTAAAAAATATCAGAAGACATGGGTCGGTAAAGAATGCTGGTTGGAACAAAAAAAAAAAATTCCAGTGTTCACTGGGGGTTACATCCTTTCACTAAAAGGGTACTTATTCACATCATCTGTCATTGTGTTTGTTATGTGATGTGTGATGATTAGGAAACTGGTAGCATCCTCTTCCTATTCAGTTATGACACATTATGACGTGCTCCACACCCCCATAAAGTGCAACATCTCTGCGGATATATCCTTTGGCCTGCTTGTGCAATCATGGGGAAATATAAATTAAGGTTTTTGTTAACTTCATACTGTTTGTGCATCATAAAAAAATATTTTTTGCACTTTTTGTTATTTGGATAGTATACCGGTAGTTATATTTCTACTGCACATGTAGTTATACTAGTTGTGCTAGCTTACAGTTGCATTTGCATCATGCAAACACAATAATGCTTCGGTGAAAGTATTATTTGCAGCTTTTTTTTTTTTGTTACTAGTGACACTAGTGTCTGTTTTTATGACACTAGTTTATTCATTGACAGCCTATATTTCCCTAATCTGCCTGTGAGTTCAAATTAAAGGTCTTAAGCAAATGTAAACATGTACATTTATAATAATATTTATTTAATGAATTGATACACGCACACAAAAAAAGATACTCCAGCAACCTTGTCGAATTTGTATATCTGTCTAGAGTTAGTGTTTTTCCTAAAGACAGCATCTTTGGGCATTATAGCTTAGCAAGTTGTTTGGGGGCCCTAATTTGCGTTCTGTGAAAGCCATTAAAAACATAAAATTGGAAAGTATTGTTCACGTTTATTTTATGTATACATTTACATTCACTTTAAAGGGTTTTTGTAACATTTCAGCAACCACAAAAGTTGTTTTACAAGTCAATCAGAGCAAGAGTGCGATTTCTCTTAGCGGTAGCCTACTAAAAATCACTTGACTGAGGAAGTAACCATTACAGTAGACAACTCCAGCACTTGGTGCGTTCATGCCATGTTGTAATTACCGTAAGGATTCTGAACTGTAAAAAGCCTTCACATGCTTGTGGAACTTGTAATACAACATGTAAACTCATAATTTTCTGAGAGCTACAACTTATACCACGTGGCTGCTGTACCACCTGACCACTGCAGATTTAAAGGTGCAGTGTGTATGATCTATTGACAGAAATGCAATATAATACACATAACTACACTCACCTAAAGGATTATTAGGAACACCATACTAATACTGTGTTTGACCCCCTTTCGCCTTCAGAATTGCATTAATTCTACGTGGCATTGATTCAACAAGGTGCTGAAAGCATTCTTTAGAAATGTTGGCCCATATTGATAGGATAGCATCTTGCAGTTGATGGAGATTTGTGGGATGCACATCCAGGGCACGAAGCTCCCGTTCCACCACATCCCAAAGATGCTCTATTGGGTTGAGATCTGGTGACCATGGGGGCCATTTTAGTACAGTGAACTCATTGTCATGTTCAAGAAACCAATTTGAAATGATTCGAGCTTTGTGACATGGTGCATTATCCTGCTGGAAGTAGCCATCAGAGAATGGGTACATGGTGGTCATAAAGGGATGGACATGGTCAGAAACAATGCTCAGGTAGGCCGTGGCTTTTAAACGATGCCCAATTGGCACTAAGGGGCCTAAAGTGTGCCAAGAAAACATCCCCCACACCATTACACCACCACCACCAGCCTGCACAGTGGTAACAAGGCATGATGGATCCATGTTCTCATTCTGTTTACGCCAAATTCTGACTCTACCATCTGAATGTCTCAATAGAAATCAAGACTCATCAGACCAGGCAACATTTTTCCAGTCTTCAACTGTCCCAATTTTGGTGAGCTCGTGCAAATTGTAGCCTCTTTTTCCTATTTGTAGTGGAGATGAGTGGTACCCGGTGGGGTCTTCTGCTGTTGTAGCCCATCTGCCTCAAGGTTGTGCGTGTTGTGGCTTCACAAATGCTTTGCTGCATACCTCGGTTGCATTTCAAATTTAGACCTTAAAAGGGTTATGCCGAGTTCAGACTGCACGGTTTTCAAACTCGTCGGATCACTGCTCTTTTTACACTGCATGACTATCTGGCACAGCATCACTGCTGTGTTCACACTGCACGATGGATCGGCGACAGAAGGTTTCACACTGCGTGACTTTACAATAGGAAGAATCACCGACAACTGCGGTGCGCAAACTATGTTTCACAGCCAAACACACGTGATAAGTGACAAGGAAACAACGCAAGATCAAGCGTGCAGAGTTCTCGCGTGAGACTGGAATTTTTAAAATGATAAACTGCAGAAAGTTTCGCAATCCAAATTGTCTGTGCGCTGATTTTCAGGGAAAAGGAGAAAAAGAAAAAAGATTAATGGCGGAGGAAATGACTGGGGAGACTCAGG